>JAZGTJ010015177.1:0-13557 GCA_036877575.1 Botia almorhae
CAAGAACAAGCCCTGACTTTTCACACACTGCAAAAACACCCTGTTTTTAAAGTCAACAGAACTAGCTGCCTCCTGCTGTTGTCTCAGTGACAGCCAAAGGGCTTGTAAATATACTTATGTCTCCTTTAAAAGTCCATCACAATCTTTTAAGCACCATTCTCACAGCTATCAGTGGCTGAGCATACGAGCCATTCTGAACAGCAATGGGGTTTTGGTGTGAAAATATTGACCTTTTGGTTTTATGAGACAGAACAAATGGTTTTCTAGGACATATTAGTGTGTGTTGAGGTTACATTTGTGTCACAGACACATTTCACTGAAACACAGACATTTCACTATAAACAGAATACAGCTAATATAACATAAATATAAACAATATGGAATCTGTGCATTATATAGTCTCTCTGTTCAACTTAAAGCTAGGTTGGCGAGACTGCAACTGAAGATCGTAGGCCAAAAGCAAGAGTTAAGTTTTCAAGATGCATATATTAAACGCATGTTGTCTCGGTAAAATCATGTCTGAGATGTGCACAGACCTCAACACACAAACCTCAATCATGATGATTGACAAATGTTAATAAAGTAAAATATGAACTGAATATGAAGCATATGACAGGTAACTACTGTAACAGTTATAACAACAAACACCATAAATTAAGCCAGTAAACAGTAAAGCAATTATCATTTTTCAATAATAGGGACCACACCATTTATTTCAGCTTCCATGCATGCTGGGAACTTGCAAACATTGTTTACTGTTAAATGTTTGTTTAGATGAGTGTTTGGAAAGGTGGGATCACATTTGGACATGTTTTAGACAAATACTTGAGTGTCTAAGTAAGGTCAACAAAATAAACTTTTTAAACAACATGTTTAGACTATACTTGCTTAGTTTACACAAAATAATTTGGCCCCTCCTACTACAACATCTGTAAGAATTGTTCGGTTAACAATCTGCAAGTTGGGTTTTTTTTACAATGCCTTGTAAAGCACGTTGCGGTCTGTATTAGCTCATAACTGTGACTAATGCTGCTTTTAAATGCTAACAATGTGTTGTTGGATTGCTTGTTTGACTGACAAATATAAGCATCACAAACAGCTGTGTTGTGTGCTGTGCTAGTGCAGTGCTTCATTATTAAGGAAATCCAGAACATTCCTTTTCCTAAAACTGTCCAAAAGGGCACATAGGGAAAACAAACAGAGAAATAGAACATTTTGAAATATTAAGGTGGAATTATCTTGATGGTGAATTAGACTGAACTTCTTTGGAAACATTGGAAAGCATTTGCTTTCATGGGACATCAGCAGGTGTTCCTATAAGCTGTAGGAGAACTGAGTCCAAGAACTTTCCACTGCACCAATCAAACCGTGAATGAAACCACAGCTTTACATTCAAGATCTTTATTAATTCTTATGAGATTTTTAAATAGGATGTCTATTGGCTATTTGACATTGTTTTAACACAGAAGAGGACTCAAAATTTATGTCTTAACATATAAATTAAGTATAGTTGGCTTTTCAGCAAGCTAGTCAAAGAGAATAGTGTATGTCTGTGTTGCAATCAGTGAATAAATACTGAGGAAATTTCAGTCGCTCATTTCTTATTGCATCAGAAAAGTAAATTGGACTACTTAAGCCACATGAGTTTTCATAACAGACTAGAAGAAGATTGTTTTCACAATATATCAGTTATCAATCCATCTTAACCCTTTAAAAATAAAGCTAAAATGATTTATTAGGGATTTGAATGCATACTTCACTACATGTATGTCTTTTGATGAAATTCAAACAATACCTTAAGTTTATCCATTAAAAACACATTAGTAGTCTGAAGATCTGTGGCATTTCTTACCTGTACGGTAGGTGAAGTTTGCCTCTGTTTCTGATGATGAAGGTGAGAGGAAATCGTCTTCATACTCGTTGGAGCTAAACGATTCTGAGTGATTCCTCTTCCGAGACTCCAGAACCTTTTCGGAAGCCATCACATGCCGAAGGGAATCGTTTAGATAGCGGTTCAACAAACTGTTCTTATATTTCGGAGGATAGATGTGGTCCTCACAAACGGGGTCCACATTTCGCCCCATGCCTTTTCCACTGCTGCCCTGAATAACACTGTTGTGTGAGGGTCTGTTAAAGTCTGATTCACCGGCCTGCATCAGCAAAGGGCTTTCCCCATCTGTACAACAAAGATAAATACAACTGAAAAGATTTCCTTAGTCCTTAAATTATTTGAACATACACTCTCAGTGAATCGCAGGATACACTTGACTCAATTAAACTTCACATGATCCTAAGAAACTTTAATCTAAAGGCTTATGCTTATTTGAAGTAGTTTTGTACGCAAATATAAATTGTGCTTAAAGACAAAGAACATTTGACTGGTAGTGTCTGTCTATATGTGTAAATTCCATATAACCCCCCACACCTCATACCGTCTGATGCTGTGTCATCACTGCTAATGCTGAGTCTCTCTGCGTTGCCTTGTATGTATTTGTTGTAAAGTTTTATACGTAGGGCCCAGCTCAAGTCAGGCTGTCGAACCGTGTTCTTGAGCCTACGTCTGGCATTCGCAAACCAGTTTGAGACCTAAAGAGCACAAGACCATAATTGGGAAACTCTTATTGGTTTATCTTGATTGCAGTCTCATGAGTAATGATTTGATGCAATTGTCACAATGCAATACACAGTCACATTGTTATTTTCGAGCTGGCTGTCACCCACTTTATAGTACAGTTCATAGAGCAAAACTCTAGGAATCCTTTGAAATGATCTGGATTTCTGCATGAGTGGCTCCCAAAATTAGATCTGATTTTTCAGCTATGTCACAATATTAAATACAGACATATACAGTCGTATTTAACAAACAACACATGAAAAATTGGTAGTGCCATTTTTATTGAAGCAATAGTTCAAATTTAAGATCGCTGATGATAAACTGTGTAGCTCTCAGAAATACTGATCACTTTAAACGTTAATTGAGTTGGGCGGAGTACGTGAGTTGGGGCGGAGTAAGTGAGCTGGGCGTTCCAATCCTTTTACAATGCTCTGCGATATTAAAAACACATAATTTAGTGCACATTTCTTTACTAGAAGATTCTGCTCATGTGCAACATGACTTAATCAAAAACGATTTCAGCAGGCCTCAGGAAGAGATCTGCTGATGATCATGAGATTGGACAGGTTACACAAGAATTTCCAGACTTGGCCCTCCATCAGTCCATAATCAGGACAACAGTTTACAAATGGAAGACATTCAGCACAATTGCTACTCTTAGGACTGGACATCTCTCAGAAATGACCCATCAATGCAAAGGCCCACTGGGAAATGCTCAAAGAAAGAATGTTAATGTGTTAAAGATCTGCAGGCTTCTTCGGCACTTTAGGTTCAGTACAGGTCCACGAATCTACCATAAAACAGACATGCAATTGGACTGGTATTCATTTGTACCTGGTGTTCATTTGTTGAAGACCACCTGAATATTCTACAGCACTACTGGGAAAATTATCCATGGGCCGATAAGATAAAGGCTGAATATTCAGAAAGTTGTACACTGCCATATGTTTGGAGAACACAACATGCTGTATGCCAACGCTGAAACCTCATTCCATCTGTGAAGTTCAGTTGAGGGAACATGATGCTGTGGAGACTGATTTGATTTCTCTGGGCTTGGATAGTTTACAATCATTTATGGACCAATGAATTCTAAGTTGTACCAACAAATAACAATGTCAAGGCATCTGTCTTGAAAGCGGATAGTGTATACAACATGACAGAGGAGTTGTCCTCTAACTGTGATATGGGTCTGATTAGCAGCTATAGAAAACACTCGTTCAGGTTATATGCAATGCACATATTTGCACATTGATATATATGGAGTTATGTACTTTTCCATTAACATCACCAAGTTTCTGTTCATGAACCATTTGTCCAAACAAGAAGACACTGATATGACACTTTTTTGTGCAGAGCTGAAAAGGATGACTACTTTAAAAAGCATATATATATATATATATATATATATATATATATTCAGTTGTTATATTCAGCTGATAATTACTTCTTCTATTAACACCAATGACTTATTTGGATTATTAACCATTTGTCCATTTAAGATATGATATTGTATAGTTTTTGTGTTGCTTGCTAAACAGATTCCAAATAGTTTACAAATCCTCTTAGTCTACATTCTGTAGATCCCTGTATTTATTTTAAAATTGTCTGTACATATGGGCCAAACTCAACTCAATGATCCATTAAACCGCCTCATGCTGATGTGACTTAAGCTAATCAGATCCATCAGAGCTAGCAGGAAGCCTGTCATGCAGAGTGAAGACTGGTTTTGATCTCACCTGAACCAGGGTCATGTGGGAGCCCAGAGCCAGCAGAATCTTCTCAGTCTTGGTGGGGTAAGGGTTGTCCCTGTGCTTGTACAGCCACTGCTTCAGCGGTCGAGCCATATCCTGCAGGGCCTGGCGTTTGTGCCGCACCTTACCTCCGCTGGTCACGAAAACACCACAGAGAGCCAAGGACGTAACCATATATTCAGACTTTGTTACAAATATAAACATTTAAGTCATTGGAAAACCCACATCTTGAAAGATCATTAATCTGAATACAATCTAGATCATTTTCCATCAATTACTTTGCGGCTTTAGTTCCCACAAACCTTTAACAAAACTACCATACCACTCATCACACTGTATTAACACAATTATTGCATTGTCAGTGTGTAATCCAAACATTTTAAATGAGAGTGGTAATAGAAACTAATGATGGTATAAACAAAGAGTTTGAAGAACTCAAGTTAATGAACTATTTGATGGAATATAGCAAAAACAAAACATGTTTTGAAGCTAAATCTTTCTCAATGTGTCCAATCAGAACTGCAGCACCATATCAAACACCAAAACAATCAGCAGATGTCACTGTGGACCAAGTGCTAGCATGTAACACCCCATATTTTATCTTAAAAATACAGTGATGTTATGCATTGACTAGTTAAGGGTTTATTCCTCCATTAGTATTATATACAGTACACTGCAATCCAATTTAGTGTTTTAAATATATTCTCTATGCAGGGAGTAAGTACATAAGTAAATGTACTATATCCAGGTTTCTAAAGTAAATTAGGGGAACTTCATAAAATTACTTTACGAACAGCTTTTCTGCAAATGGAGGATAGAAAAACAATAAATATACTTAAACAATATTTTGTTTGCTTTGTTTAATTTTTGTACTGTTCTGTCTTAATCTACACCACTTTAAACAGTATCTTTGCTCTAGCACCACTAACAAAACTATTTTCAATATCATAATCATTAGATAGATGGGTAATACTGCGCTCATATATATTACAATTACACAATGATAATAAAATTTTCAACAGCATCCCTAAAATATTGCTTACAAAAATTAAAACGTATAAATAAATATCGCTATATTAAAGATACTTTAGAAAGTCAACTGGGAGATATATTAAAATAAAGGCTGTGCACATTCAAAGCAAGCTGCATTAATTGTATTTCACATTTAAAATGAGTCCGGATACAGATCATTATCAGTCTCACGTGCATGCACTTTTCTGTAAGGCAGCACAGACATACCCATTCCTCCTTTGTTGAACAGCTTCGGTGTCATCCATCACTTTGCGGCTTGACAGTAAATCTGTGTGTTGTCCATCGATAGCCTCTAAATAGTTCCTGCTGGTCCTCTCGGCACTCTTTCCGCTATCGTCAAAGCACAGGTGATCAAACTTACTGAAGACGACTGTGTTCATCGCTGCTTGAGCTTAATACGTTGCCATGTGCCAGAACGATCCTGTAGCTCCAAAGATTATCCGAAATGTTGCCTTATAAATGACCCTGTGAACGAGTAAGTTCTTAATTTAAATGTTTAATCTAAAACTTGTTTCCCTTTTTTATACTTTTTAAAAAATTATATTAGGTTTTAATCTGAAAAATAAAATTAATTTAAACAACATGGAAATTACGAATTGATCTTAACAGTTTCGAGCACAGTAACTGAAGATACATTTTAAAAATATTAAAAATTACAAAATAAAACTTAAATAGCTAAATTTGTTGTTTATTCATGGCGGAATTACAGTAACAACTATAGCACGATGCATAAGTATACCAGCACTTACAATTACATCCTGTTAGTTCCTTTAAACACATCCTATCTGCTCATATTCAACACCACTGCTTTCAGCAACTGTGAAACTGCCGACTGACTCCCCACTATATCAACCAACACTAGAGGGTATTGCACCCTGGAACCTGAATATAGAGCCCATCCTTCTCTAAACATATAGCTACAGCTCATAGGCAGTATGAAAATGATGTATGCCTGTTCCCTTATTCCAGGTGAGGGAGTCTGGCGGGCTTGTCTCCGTTTAGCTACTGTGCATCTGGCTGTTAGAGGGACTGAAACATTTCCAAACGCAACTCAGAGTTCTCGGTTATACTTTTTTGAGATTGTTTATGAAAGGCATTTATATTTGTGCGTTGTTTGAAACTCGTTTCAGCAACCGGTAATTAATTAGGACAGTCCGGTTTCAAACGAAAATAGAAACGGATCCCCTTTACCTTAATGCTTCATGATTTGTGCGAGGGTTAATAATAAAGTTAATATGCCGCAGAGAACGAACACTTTTTTGCTATTTAAACTTACGTTTACGAATACTACAGCTAGACTATAGCTACTTATTTTTTACTAATTGACTAATTTTTGCTTGTTAACGTAAAACATGTAACATGGAAAAGTTGTGTTTTGCTAGTGGCACCTCAAAATGAACTGTAAATAAAATGTTATACATATATAACATTTTTATATGTATTACAATTGTATACACGTATATACATATTTGTATAATATATGTAATAGCTCCCACTACAGACCTGAGCACAGATGTTCTCACATAGGGTTATTTTACTTAAAGCTTTTCTAACCACAAAGAACATCCCCATATGACACCTTAAAGCAGACAGCACATTCCTCTCCAGTAGCCCAGGCATATAACAAGGCAACACACCATAAATTCCCTTTCCTCAGAGATAGCCTGCTACCATATTTGTTGATACTAGCTGCACGCAGCCCCTCATTCACACATTCAGAAGGAACAAGTTCAAGTCAAGCTGTTCACTCAGACATTGCGCAACACAGCACAATCTAAAAACTTTCCACATAAAAGGCACAGGTTAATTCCCACTTGATTTTGTAAATTCATTTTTTAAATTCAGATACCTTGTTTTCATGGATCTGTAAAGACAAAAATAGTTGAAACTAAAAGACATAGCATCACAACATATCATGAACATTATAACCTGCTTATGTTCATTGTTCTTTTAAGTGTGTTTGTTAAAATAATGTTGAGTAACGTTGTATAATGTAGCCTTTAATGAGAATAGCCTATATGCTTATGAATATCTTAAATGTCATTGCAAAACAGCTGTTTAATCACAGGCCCCTATGAAAAAACCTTTAGGCAACATGAGATTACTGCAATAGTACCAATTACAGCAGATTTGAAACCACAACTACCACAGGCACAAATGCTCTGCAACAAAAAATAAAACAAGAACAGCCCAGAGAGAACATACAGTACATCTGTAAGTGACAAAATCTCTAGAAACAGTGTCGGTAAATGCATTGCATGTACCACAGGATTGTGGAGTCATGTAGTTTATAGTCTCAGCGCCTCTTGATCTCCAGTTTTGATTCCTGGATTTCTGTCACAGATATAGCATTGTACTGGAAAAATGATGGTGACTGCGGTACATGGCACTGTCCCATGAAATGTGTGTATAGTTACTGTTACAGGCCTGAGTTTAATCCTAGGAGAAACAAAGCTTTGAAACTGACAAAGAAGAAACAGCTCTTATGTTTCCAGTTTGATCTGTTATGTCTAGTGCAGAGGTTCACAACCTCAGGATCTCATGCAGTCTCACGTAGGGTCACCAGATATGCTAAAGGGATTGTGGAAGATTTATAGGCATATATATATGTATGTATGAATTTGAATTTACGAGTTTTGAATTTATGACAGACCTTAGACTTTCATATTATTTAATTTATAGATTTATTAAACTTATATTATTACCATAATATTGTATTCTACTTACATGATTATAAAGTGATTAGTTACATGATTATAAAATTATGAAATTAAGTGGGAAAATTAAAAATGAAAAGGTATGTGCTTTTATTATGTTGTTTTATTGTGACCTTAGCAAGCTATATTAGAGATATTAGAGAAGTTTTACCTTATTCAAGTAGGTATACTTGGTCTTGTATTTACGAGGATGATAATAATAATAATAAAGAATAATAATAAAATTGACTAAATTACACAATGAACGATTCTTAAGAACATAATTTTCCACCTGTAAGATTATAAAGTACATAATCTTAACTATGTTATGTGGATGGGGCAAAGGAAAAGTATGTGAATCATAAAAGACAATCTGGTCTAGCTCATGCTGTATGATAAGCTGAATGCATAAGTTAAATAATACGTATTACTTATAATGTGTTTGTGTTGCTGATTGGTATAGCTGCAACTGAAGAGCAACCGGCTGATGGGATATTCTGCTCCCATTGTGATGTATGTTTGGTCCTTTATAGCTGCTCTAGTTCTAATGCACTAGAGGTTGCTTTAGCAGTCACATCTATTTCTTTGATTGGGCAGCTGCTGTTTTATAAGATGGCAACAGTGGGTCTAAAACGTGATGGTATCCTTATGCAGCACAGTTCTAGGTCAAATCTAACTATCACTTGTCTGTCTATGGAGAGGAGCATTGTGCCTCAGCCTCGCACCGTCTCAGACCCTCTATAACCAACTCCACATGTCTTATCTAAATAAGCGCCACGCCAAGACAGATCACAGTTCCCCCGGTGCTAGCCAGACATACGGATTACCTTGTCATTGGCTTCGACATAAAAATCTGAATTAAATTGGTACTGGCACATGAAGTGGTACCAGTCATGTCAAAGAACTTGCACTTATTAGGTGATTCTTCACCCCTTTTAACCATATAGTTATAGTAAATGACTTTTAGTCATACAGGAGGAAGTCTCGTACATTTACCACATAGAAATTGAATAGTTGTGTAAGTAATTGATAGTACCACAATATTAGACCTCTGTCATTTCACTACTGTTGAAGGATTACCCTGACGACTTTACGAAAAAGGTATCATTAATTTACACAACAATCATATAGTGAGCACAGAAAACATCTCTCAGAATGCTAGAGCACAGTCATGCAAAGGAATAGAACAATGAAACAGAAGCACTAAAAAAGACTGAATGTGGAGAATAATGGTATGCTGGTCACTATGAAATTTAAAACCAACATAAAACAATTAACCTTATTTGTCTAAAACATGTTCTTGGTCTTATAGTACAAATCAGTGCATTTTATTTCAAAGAATACTGCTCCTTGCTCTGCCTCTGAATTAACTTTTCGGCTGATGTGTTTCATGCAGTAGTTAGTTGTGTTTCAGGCAGCAGTTAGTTTAATGCTAGAGGTGCTGGGGACCTACAGTAGCTAACATTATACCTAGCCACTGAATTAAATCGTTCTTGTCTCTTTAATATGTCCTCTCTCCAAAAACCCCAACCTTCAAAGTCATGTCGGCAAATCTGATGTGAGAGCATTTAAAAAAAAAAAATTCTCAGGACACTTATTTCTGAATGATGTCTGAGGTTGTTGGGACAATCGGACAGGAAAAAATCTGTTCTGGTTTCGTGGCCACAATTCAATGAATTCTTGATGGATAATAACAAGTCACAGCCTATTTATTTCTGTTTGAATATTCTGTTTCAGAAACACACATTAAATGCTGATTTTAGGCAAGAAAAGGTAATGTCATTTATACAGCACATTTCATACACAATGGTAATTCAAAGTGTTTTGCGCAATAAAGAAAGACACAAAAATGACAAACTGAAAATAATTTTAAGAAAATAACTAGAAATAAAAGACAGAAAGAAGCACTGGAGTAAAACCAGATTAGGTTTTTGAGGCACATGAATATTTTCTTGGCATGGGAAAAGTTGTATGTATGAACAGTATATGTATGAACAGTCTGCTGAACTAGAAGTTGTAATCCTGTTTTATGAAGCCCAGACTATAAAAAAATCATACTGCTTTTTGCTTTTTTCCTGATGTAATTTCATTTCCATATGCAACCAGCCACACTAAAATTGTCTGCTCATAATTTCTTAAACATTCTCTAATCAACATCTCGGACAAATCTCAGTGTCTAACAAAATGTTAAGTCCCAGTGGAGCCTATATGCGTCATATGTTTTTCTTTGCTAATAAATCTACCAAGATTGAATTATATCCACAGAGTGCAGTAAATTAAACACAATAACACACCAATGTTAGCGTCTTTTCACACATGCTGTTTTGCCCATTAGCTAGCTGGGGAATGGTCCAATAGAGAAACGCACTGGGTACCCTTAATATTCTGCCAGTCGATGAAAATTCTTAGACAATGTTGTACGTTCATATTTTTTACATCTCAGAAGAGACTATGAATGATTTCTCTGAAATCTGTTTTATAGCCATACAGTCTTAACTTTATGCAGCCAAGGTGATTTTGAAGGTATGAATTTAGGGAAACTGTTTTTTAAGCTCTAAAGTGTTCACTTATTAAGTTATGTTGAAAATGCTTTTTAACCCATTTGAAAGCAGCTAAATGTATTCAGGGCAAGGACAATAACTGGGACAGGTATAATTCTGTCTGCTCTTTTGCAGGTGGCTGTCTTAAAGGGCTTACCCTATTTTAGCACCATACATGACCACTAAGGTTTCGGACGTTGTGCTGAAAAAAGAGAATTACTCACTGCCAAATGACGGCACATAAGACCTACAAAATGTTGACTCTATTCCTAAACGTTATTCTTGGGTTTAAACCATAAGCCAGGACAGTATGTTAAAATCAGTGTTTTATAATATAAGACTGCACTGTGTTAAGATGATTGTGACATTACCAAAAGACCATACAGAGATATGGTTGAATTCTAACAATCATGGCAGCAGAGTGATTTCATAGTTTCCCCGTAACAAATCAAATGATGAAAACCGACTGCAGGACGTACGAATGCTTCCAAAAATTGGCTTGACATATGATAATTCCACAGAACTGCAGACCCATTTTAAAATAGGCACTTCTGGATGTCCATCATACAGTAAGCATACAGTAAGGAAATGCTATTTGAGATTGTAATTGCAGTATTTTATACCGGAGTTGCTATTTATTGTTATGAGTTGTTATTTAGTTGTTATTCATCATTACAACCAACTGTTGATTCAAATTGAATTCCTAATTTGGATTCTGTTAAAGAACTTTAATATTCTGGCCTATCCAAACTCTCTAATTATTTTGTAGGTTTTGCATAAATAACGCAGGCAATGGAGATTGTACTAATCTTCATTCTGCTTCGATCAAGCAACAACTTCTGGTGTCTACTGAAAAATAAGTCAATGCCCAACATGCTTTTCCCTTGATAAATTGGTTTGTAAATGTCTGTAAGCCACGTCTACTCCCAGAAATCCCTGGGTGTTTGAACACTGTAGTTACTGTATCATATAATTATGACTTTGCCATCAATCACATTTTCATACTAATGCATCATTAACCCAACAAATAGCTCCCATATGTTCACCCAAACCCTGTCCTCTGGTCCAAATACTGTATCCCTGCCACATGATTTTCCACAGAGTTGTGTGTATACCATATACCACATGGTTCTTCCACCTCATGGGCTACATCTTCTTTACATTCCTAATGAGTTGGGTCATGTTTGCCAGCTGAGCAGTCATTGATAATTTAGTATGAATGCATTTTTTTCAGAGCTATGAGGATCTCAAGACTTCCCTCTTCCTGTTTTTGGGTTCTTCAGAGTTTCTTCACACTAGAGCTTTTGGTGTTGGCCCTAGTCTGTTTATTGTCAGCATTTAGTTCATTTGGTTGGTGTGAAAGCATTTTTCAGAACTCATTTGCATACCAGCTAATTGCACCCGAGTCTGCTTGGAAAAGCTGTTCCATAGTACGGATCATATGAACTATGAAATTATGAATGCAATCTGTCCTAAATCACAGAAGTGAGCCACTATTTGGATAATCTTTGCAGAGCAGCTTGCGTTCTTTGCTTCGTTTGTGACAGCTGATTCGCCATTTGCGCGTGTAAGGTTTTGGTGGCAAATTCAACTTGACAAATACATAAATAAAACAGTGGAACTGTCTTTTTCTCATTTTTTGTTACTCATGTTATTCCACAAATTTAAAAAAGGACTATGTACGATGTAAGAAGAGACCTGGTTTTAACATAAGCAATTGTACTGTGTTGTTTCTATAAACAAACCCTATTACTAGGGTCTGCAAACTATTCTGAGAGCTGGCCGCTTGGTCACACTGTTCCAGCCACTGTTTTTTTGACATTGACATTTTTAATGTTCCAGTGCTTGCTTGTAACCCCTGATCTCGGCTACAGGCTGAAATTCCCTTAAAGCACGTTAACCTTTTCTTACTTACCATCATGCTGGTTTCTGTCAACAAGCAATAGGCAATTTTATGCCTTTTACAGCCAATTGATTATATGATTCAGAGTAGAGGTGAGCCTTCAAAAAAACATATTATTTCACATGTCCAATATGGCACTGGATGGCGCCATATCCAATATGGCGCTGGTGATGGCTACCATCACCATGGCTGGCAACCATCACGACTGCTCCAACCACCTTTTGATTACTTTTATATTCCACCTCTTAGCTATGACAGAAATACCTTTATTTCTGTTGGTGCACAATACACTTACCAGTTGTTGCTGTAAGGTACAAATACATTCTGGCTGAGTGAGATCTAAAGAAGGAACAAAAAATGTGACCTGCATCAGTGTCCCCAAGGAAAATGTGCCGGTGTTAGGAACAGGCTGTGCACACCATGTACATTCACTCTTTGGGGAACAAGCTGGATGACCTCAGGACCATTATTTAGATTATTTAAATATGGCAGCTAGTAATTATTATTATTTATCAAAAAGGTCCTAGAGAAACTTATGCAAAGATTGAAGTTTCTTCAGGTGCATTGAGTACCACAAATGGTAGCATGAATTAAACACCATCACGTGACACAAAACACATAAACCATCTATAGTACTGCAAAAAATATTTACAGATGGAAAAATAGTAGAGCCCACTTTAATCACTGGCGGACTTAAATGAGTTAAATATCTTCATATTTTAGGTTTAGAAAGACTTAAGAATACTCCAGATATCCTAAAGTGAACCAAGATAAACAACTTCATGCCTAATCCTCCATAAAGACCATCCAAAATGGAAGACCAGACACACAAATTAGGATATTTTGCAATGGAAAATGAATCTCCAATCATGGTGGAATAACATAAAATTTGGCTGCATGCATAGGAGTTATTTTTCTAGTTGAAGGTACTAGCAATCCAACATATTCTTTCAAAATGCAACTCTTCCGGCTTATTATATATGTATATATACTTTTGATTAACTTTCCAAATATATCTGTT
>JAZGTJ010015178.1:0-13556 GCA_036877575.1 Botia almorhae
AATGTAGCCACAGAGGAGGGATTATAGCAGCGGAGATCTGGCAACCTGCAGATGAACCCTATGATTCAGCTCTGCTCTGTGACCTATGTGATTTACAGACAATTACTTACAGAACACTACATAGTGTGTGACTTATAAAATTATACAGCAGGCCAAAGAGGATATTTGTTCTGGATATAGACAATATAACAGCCATGCAATTTCTAGATTTATTCAGTCACACTAAACCCATGAAGTCATACTATATTACAGTAGACTTACTACAGACTTATTACAGTGGACTGTAGTAAACAATGACAAGTACATGCAGTATATTTTAATTATAAAGAAACCTTTGACCTTTTGACCTGCATTTTTAATCTTCTGCCATGTGCTAATGATGAAAACATGACTCAACCTCACTGCCTTCTGTTCAGCCAACACACACGCACAAAAGGTCTCCAAATCTAATCCATGTCTGCATTTGTCAGCCTTATGAAATAACTGCAATGTATGAACAGAACAATGAGAGAGAGAGAGAGAGAGACAGAGAAAGAAAGGGAAAAGGAGTGGCTGTACCTTACCATATAAACCCGATACAAAGAGACTAATTATTTTGTCACATGCTTATTTAAATAAATTAATATTTTATGTAAAATAAAGTGATCCTTGGACACACATATGGAAGTAAATATATCCAGATCAGGCTGAGTGAAGTCTAAACACAGAGATTAGAGTTCCACTCACTGCTGAATCCTGTTCACTAGACTTTAATGAGTCCCTCTGGCATCCCAATGACTCACTGGAGTTCTTACACAGTGACAATGGAGCATCCTAAAGCCCTTTAAAGTCTGCACTAATTAAACTTTGGAGTTCTGTGGCTTGTTGTGCATGTCTGTTGGCTCTGAGGCCATCAACACACTAGTGTCCTTTTATTAGTTCACAAAATGTATGTTTAAAGAAATGCGCATTTAATCTAAATTTTAACCTTTCCCCATTGATTGCTTGTCACATAGAGACCACTTTTCATAATCTGTTGAATTAATTTCTGATAGATCAATTCAGGGGTCTATATTTTGTTCTTGTTGAGAATTTTATTTTAATGAGTTGTAACCAGCATTGTTGACTCACCCCTTCTTTAAAAAAATGGACAAAAAGCATTGATGACTCATCTTGTTCACAGGGGTGTGTACACATTTTTGTCCAATAAAATGCTTTCAGAAATTAAAATGTTAAAATCAACATTTACCAAGTAAATGTTGATTTTGCCAAGATGTGATGTAAACTACAGAGACCGTTTGAAAAGGACATTGATATGCCCTACGTAATGCTGAAAAGAAAAATTAATGCTCTTCTTTTAAGGAACAATTTAATAGTGTTGTAAAGACTGATTCTACAAAAAATTGAATGGATTAAACCCATAAACTAATTGCTAATTTTAAATATTGCAAAGACAAAATAACAAGCCATTATTGTAATAGTGTTTTGGCAGCAGAATGGCTTTAAAGGGGAACAGGTTAGTTGGGTAATTAAGATTGGGAGAAGGTTTCCTAGGTATAAGTGAGTCCTAACTGTAAATCACATCCTGAGACAAAACTGGGGGATGGGTGAGGTTCTCCTAATCACAATATACTGTAGCCTTCTATAGTACTTATCGACACACAAAGCTCACCATGTTTAAAGCTATGGCAGTGTGTGTGATATTGCAGCGTGTCTCAGGGCTTCATCAATACTCGGTACTCAAGTTTGTCCCCTGAGGTTTCCCTCTCTCCCTTTCTCTCTCTCACAGCTTTCACACATCAAAGATGGTGCTATGAATCCATTCCCTAGCTCACCAAAATATTAACACACATGAAACATTAACAATAGTTATTCTTGTGTAATATAGCATTGGATGTATCTTTAAACAGCAGCAAAGGTGTTTTAAAGCTAAAACAAAAGGACAAAGACAACAGAAATAAAATACTTTTTTTTACCCCAAGATCCTTCCTTTAATCTTACTGAATAATATACCAGGAGTCATTCTTATTCAAAACATTTGATAATCAGAATAATGAAACAACCAAGCATTCCAATCAAGATTGTCAACCCTCCAATACAGGAACGAAACAATCCAAGTCTAGTCAAGTATAGTATCTGTCATCTTATCCTGATCAACAGCTGCCTTGTTCCAGCACACTCCTCTGTAAACAACCCACGTAGAGGCACAGTATCACTGCGGGTCAGTGCTACCCAAACATCCTTTAACCATCATCAATTAAAGACATCAAGACACTTACACAAATTCCTTTTGCTGCCAGTGGAAGATCCTGGAGAAGACATCCCAGAGCTGACTGCTGAGTCTGACTGGGGGTCTTTTGCGGTGGGAGTGCCAGAGTGGGCAGGGAGAGGTGTGGAAATCAGGTGTGGGAGTCCGTTTACAGCAAAGACAACTCAAAACGCATCCCGAAAGTCTACACGGACGACAGTGGAGGATCAGAGCCACATGCACAATCTCACTCTTACCCACAGTTAGACGTTCTTTCTCTCACCTACACGGGGCTGGTAAAGCGTGATGCGCAGAGGTGATGCTGCGTGCACCTAGCGCTTGGCTGTCTGGCGGACTGAAGGCAGAGCAGCTGTGAATAGTACATAGGAATGTACCACTCAGCATCTCAGGAGGGGAACCACATGGAGACAGACTGAGGGAGGGAACTACATAGATGGAGAGCTGGGAAAGGATGATCAAAAAAGGGAGAGGGAACAGGAAGGAGAGTGATTAAAATATGATAGTCACACTTTCCTGCCTAGTTATTAGAAGCTTTTCAATAACGTGACATTGGTTAACTGTAACGTCTCTGTCTGCATATTGCTGTTTAAAGGTTCTGAACTGGAGCGACATGACCAGGGCATCCTAAATAACTGTAGGACCATCACAGCGTGAATCATTTAGGAGCTCTGATTGATTTGGTTTATTAGTGGTGCTTGTATTCCTGTTGCTACAGACCTAAAAAAGCATGAATGAAGGTTTGCTATTCATTTCTTTTACAGAAATATGGTTTATGCAGGACAGTGTAACATTGTTGCCTTGGAGAACAGACCCAAGACATATCTAGAGACCAGAATATTAGAGGAACCCAATTTAGACTCTTTTGGCCTGGACTAGTAAGCAAGCACCCAAAACATGACACTAGCATTTGCATGTTTAACATGCAAACAATGTTTAAAAAAACTTTCCTCCTTTATCCTCCTTTACCTCTCCTAGCTTTAACTTTATTCCTGCTTGTTACCATAACTTTGTGGATTATGCTTATTGTTGGCTCTTAAGGCAAAATGTTAAATCCTTCCGTTATCTGTAAGTATCTGCTAAATTAATACATGAAAGTGTAATGTAAATGCATAGTAACAACCTGGCAACCACCTGCAACATTCACAACATCATGGCAGCAAGTTTTACACGGACAAGAATCCTTTACAATTTTATCAGAAATGTAAACGTCTAGTCTTGTATTTGGATATATATTTTATAGTCCCAAATTATAGAAAAGAAAGCTTATGAAATTGCTTAATTCCAAAAACCATATAAAAGTGACCTCTAAACTTAAAAGTCACTTAAAATAAGTAATTTCCAAAACACTATAAAACATATCATTCAGTACAGCAGTAAGAAATGAAAGCGGAGCACAGTAAATAACAGATTCACTCAAACTAATTCCTGCAGCTGTGGAAAATGACCACATCTGTAATGCTGCACTCCAGGCAAAATGAATAGCTTTAAATCTCCTCAGTGTCAATATGCCATGATTTTCAATCGCCTTTAGGTTTAGCCTGCATTGCAGTCTGCAGTCTTGCATCAATGGCATTAAAACTACTGCTAATTATAGGCTCAGGGTCCTACATTTAATCCATCTCAGCTAAGGATTGTGGGTAATGTAACATCATAGAACAGCTATTTTATTATTATATACCAATTTAATTTACCACATGAAGTGGAAACCAGGAACTGTGTCTTGTCATGAGACAAACTGCTCATTCTGCAAATTTGTTTTCCACATTGCGAATGTAGCAGAACATTTCCTGACAAGTGCTGCTCTCTGAAATGCACAAATTGCCATTTGGTTTAGTCAGGTGCTATGAATGGTTTATGATTTAATATCTCCTATTTTATTCACTGCATTTTCTGATCATCAAGGCCTGAAGCAAACAGGCATTTTTCAGAAAAATAACTTTGTTTGGTTGCTTTCATTTTGCTGTCCATTTCTGGACAGCACAGTCAGACAAATGATAAACCCACACTGAGTCTCAGGAGAGAGCGGAGCTGGCAGTCAGCCAAGTCCCAGCCTCAGAGTGGATATTGACAAACACTTCTGGCCTGAATAGCACTTATCAACTTATGTCCCCAGCCTATACATTAGGTCTAGGTTTCATTGCTCATACCCGTCGCTATTTATAAAGTATGACATGGCAGGATTTGTATTTAAATCAGTTTTATGTATATATTTTCATATATGCGACAATGCAAAGAGACAATGCTGTAGAAAAAAAATAATATAGTAATAGCTATCGGAATACATTATTCAGAATGTTGAATATATTGTTTTCTGTGCAATTAAATTTCTGCGCTTAAACAGGATATCAAATAAAACACACAACCTGTAGGGCTGGTACAGTCATGGTCAAAATTATGAGCGAAGGAGACTGTTAAAGTCATCAGCATTGTGTGTCCTTTCATCTTTTATTTAAAACATTCACAAAAATCTAATGTTTTATTGAAGAAACACAACTGAAAGTGAGGGGAAAATCACATTATGAAAAAAAAAATTTAATGTTGGAAACAATTTTCACAGCTTTTTTTGCTCATATTTACCAAGGGTGCTATTATTTGGACCACAACTGTATATACAAGGGATCATGTTTTATTTGCTTCTAAATATCTGTATGAATTAAAATAACTGTTTATCTCCTCATAGAGGTGTTGTGCTCTTTCAAAGTAATCTGCTTTGTGCACACAGTTCTGCCCGGTGACTGCACTGAGCTCATTCTGCAGGTCTACACATGTGCCAGATCAGCAAACTGGATTATTTTTTCCATTCCTCATTAAAAGGAGAGCTGACAAGTGTACATTCTGTGTTTAATGAGACATAATACTGTTTGTCTTTGAAAAGCTCACCAAGGGGAATGAACCATGGAGCTCTCAGCTTAACACACTGACTTTTAACAGTATTATTAACTCAGTCACTCACTCCCCTCCTCCATTTACATGACCTACCCATGTTGTAACTGTGTGTGCATATCACGGTTATCTGAGTGAGTATTCATTATAATTCATCCATTTACTCAGTCTGTGGCCTCAATTTATTCACATACTGTACATTAAAGTAGCTGACAATGTTCAAGAAAGAAAACTTCAAAAAGAAGAGTTTTTAAAGCCTCAGGCTGGAGTGTACACATCTATCTCTTCTTTATTTACTAGCTAGATTAAGTGAGAGAAAAGCCCTGTGCTTGGCATTTGACTGTGTAATTTGAGGGTTAGGTTCAACATTAGAGACCTCTGGGTATATTTGAACGCATTAGTTATGAGAGGCTACACTCAAAGATAAGCATTAAAACAGGGAGTAGACTTAAGCATGTCTTCAAACAGGGTTAATGGGGAAATGAAAGTTTTAAATTACAGCCCTAATTATTTCCATATGGGTCACTGAATAATCACAGGATCGCACAATAATTAAACTTAATTATTTAGAATGTATGTTCATGTAATATTTGTGTAATTAGATGTGCTTCACTATCACTTCCACATACAGTAAAGGGTGAAGGATTTAAACAAACTGGAAATCAAACTTCCTCATTTAATAAGGGTGTTACATGTCTAGGGACCGGGCATTTTTTTTATGTAGCCAGTAAGTACCCTGAATACCCTAGTCACACAGCTGCATCCTGGCAACCATAAAATTACAAAGCATTATTTCTTGCCCGGGCAAGCACCACCCACAATTTTAGAAAATGTAAATCGAACATTTATGCAACCTGTTTTTACTTAATATTTGTTTACAGATGTATGCTATTTGTTTAATGTTTGTGATAAAACAGTTGTGGTACAGTTGTGTGGTGTCATTGTGTCATATTTGCATGGAGACACCTGTTGAGGTCTGTCCTTAGCATTTCTTAGCAGTCTGCATGCCTCAAAAACAAGAATGCTTCATGCGTGTGATTCTGATTATCATATAAAGCTTTAAATGATATGCTGAGAGCAGGAAACAAAAGAAAAATGAAAGCGCTTTGTGAAATAATAAGGCAGTGAGGCATAACTGTATGAGTGTCCCAACAGACTTCACAAGTGTCCAGGATGGGACAGATCTAATGGAAAGTCTGCTACTGGCTACATGACTGAAAGTGGAAGGCGGTTGCTAGGCGACAGTACGCTCGGGGCAACATTCAAATTTCAACTCATAGCTCCCTTTGGCTCTTCTTAAGAATCAGAGGAAAATCAGAGAATCAGAGGTGTTTGTACAGGGTACCTGCCAGAGGTGAAACCAATGCATTTAAGAAAATTGCACTGATATCAGTGCAAGCAAAAATATGAACATGAAAAGCTGGGTTGTACACCGCTCAGAATTTAATTAAGAATGCCAATTCAATTCCTTAATTTTGAATGAAACAAAAATCACATTAGACACACAAAATAAGAAACATTTCAAGAGTTTCAAAGTTGAATTTTACAGGATTCCCAGAAGGGGTCACGCTCTTTAACGGTCCACCCAGAAACACGACACTGAACAAAACAAACAATGCTTTACATGTCAGTCAGATGCCTCGTGTGCATTCTTTGGCCAATAAAAGCTGCTATGGAGTCCAGACAGTTTGCCATCAGTTTGAAAGTCTGGCTACATGAGAATATAACTGGTTTGACGTTTAAAAAAATTACCATTCAGTACATTTTTCCTGTGGGGTGTGGTCAATTTAATTAAAATGCATGAACTAAAGGGGCACCAATTCATTAATTCAGAATTTTGCACAAACCTGCCAGATAGGTGTAAACTAGCACACAGGGAATTTTCTGGCAAATGTTATGTTACTCTGGCAGGTTTGGCTGCTATATTGTGCCACCCATCAATGTGTCACCAATTTCAAATGACCACAGTTCAGCATAAATACAGAAAACGTGTACTTGTTCACAGCAGCAGGTGGTGGAGTGAGTTTATACCTGCTTCAAAAACATCTCAGCAGGTGCTTTGTGTCATGAAATGAGAGACACACTCATAGTTATTGCAATATCTATTGCAGGCCATCTGTTCGTTCTTCAGTCATCTTGGGGAGACACAGATTTCTGATTTTCAGAGATGCAATATGCCACCTACATCTATCACAGTAGTTCAATCTTTCAGTTTAAAATAAGCTGGTTGTCAAATTCAGGATGGCATATCTCATACCTCCAAAAAACCTCAAACTGTCAAAGTTATGGAAGCCAGATTTATTCAAACCTGCATATTATTGTGACAGTGACTGGATATATTAATATTTAATACTTTGATAAGCTCTAATGACAATATCTTTAATATAATGTTGATGGCAATTGCCATTTCTTGGACAAACAAATAGTCCCACCCAAAGTCACATTGGACTATTATTGGACTGTTGGCGATGTTCAAACAAAGAGAACAATATTTGATAGCCCCTAAAGTTAACACTTACTGGGAAATGAATCCACATATGACTTACTGACAGCTGTTTTTGCATATTAGGTTGGAATATGTAAGTATTTTAACAGTTATAATCTGTTATTATAAGCAGATAATAACAGTCAGTAAAAACCTTTAAGTGTTCTTTTGTTAATTTTTATTTATTATCTTTTAAGATAATTAAAAGATAATTCAATAAGTCTTTATATTTATAAACAAATGTAGAATATCCTTGTGTTGGATAACTTGCTAGGCCTCCTTGTGGTCTGGATTTCTGGAACTTGCCTTTCTAACTTGCAAGAAAGTGCTGTTTGTGGTAAGTTCTTAATGCAATAAAGTCCATAAGGTGTTGTGGATGCTAAAGTGCTCTGTGTGGATACAAGGGCATTGGTAGATAAGTCAAGAGAGCCCACCCCCAAATCCATATATTCTGGTCCATAGAAGTGTAAATCATAAATCTGATTACTTAAAAAAATACTAGCACACCTCTGCTCCCCCAGGTGCAAAATATTTACCATTAATACCTATAGCACAAATTTTCACATTGCAACTGAATAAATAAACACAAAACAACAAACCATCCAGGTACAATCAATGATTACGACTACACTACAAGCACACAACATCATATATATTATTACTTCACTATCTGTGCGAAAACAATCTCTTCAACAAAAATATCTCTTCAGGAATGAAAGCAACAGCAGCAAAAGCGACACTATAAGCAACTCTGTCATGTTTGATATGAAGGCTTCGTTAAGGAAATACGCTGTACTGTAGAAATAAAGTATGATTTTAAAACATTTTTGCTAACACACCAGCACACAGTATTCAGCAGTGCCAGATTCACTTTTATTAGATTCATCTCGTTTATTTTCTGCAAATTACAAACACTAATGGCTCTGTGTGGTGCGACAGCCTGCAATTTTCAACATCGCTCCACAGGAACAGTGTTTGCTTGACAGCAGCTACATGACAATATTAATATTATAGAGAGAGAGCGGGTCAACAAGGGGCAATAAAACCTATCGACAGGGGAAATAAAAGAGCTTGTTTTCGTTCTGGTGTTTGTTCTGGTGTTATGAAACTGAGTAAATTAGCCTGACATGTTAAAATGGAGTTACGCAACATCGTTAAACCTTTAACTCAAAGCTTAAAATAAAAATGTACATGTTACATTGTAATCAAGTGTTCCACTGTGATATTTTAAGGCAGTTCCCCTTAATTAATCATAATTAGTCTCAGTGCAAGCTTCATGAATGTTTCATATTCAGTTTAGTTATGCATGAAACACATTAACACCAAAAGCACTGACATGGGCCCCAACTTTACAAACTTTAGATCTTTTATTTAGTACAGATGAGCTAATATTATGTAGAAAGCAAAGCTGTCTTTCCATGAAGGTTAACATTAAGATGGTGTCAGGCATAAGGGTGATCAAACACTGCAGTGTTGCACAGTCCTAATTGCCCCTCCAAATACATCTGCAGCTGCAGCTGCCTTTTGTGTAAGGCCTGCGATTAAATATTCATAACACGTCTAAGGCGTCTACAAGATCTATGATTTTTCTTAGTCTCAGTTAAACCCCATGCTGTGCATGCCCATAGTTAATTCTTAATTTGGTGGAGTTTTGGATTAGATCCAGGTTAAACCTCTGTATTAGGATAGCCATGTTTTTTAAACAGTTTATCACTTCAAATTGTGATAGAATGATGCAGGTTTAAAAATCGTTGTAAAATACCAGATACACAGACACCACATATTAATAAAATTCTATGTGCTAAATTGCAACCATAAACAACTAAGTTTAGTCAGGGATAAATTCAATGACTAGCTGAAACATTCTAAGACTGGACTCAACACACTGGCTCAGACTACAGGATTCTCTGCCGTTTTTACCCTAATTTTTCCCCTCCTGAGAATTTTAGAAACAATTAGGTCCAGGACATCAATCGGGTCTGATGTTCAACTCTTATCTTGTCATGTGAGGCATTTACAAATCCAATCTCACATCTCAAAAAATAACTGTAAGGGTGAATCACAATGGCCAACTTTTTTCCATTTTTTCTCTTTTGGATTTTATTGTATTGGTGTTCACACTGTAATCACATTGGCATTTAATAAATGCAAGTCTGTTTTGAATCATACCTAACAACAACTCGTAACCATGGCTTTTTACTCTAATGAATTGTTGTTTTAAAATGAGGCTCGAGTTTTTTACTTGGTAACGTGACAGCTATCCCTATCTGCTATCTCTAACAACATCTGCATTGGTTTAACAGGAGATTGGAGATGTGTCTGATAATGATGACAAAGATATAGATCCACAGGAGCACTGCAGCAACAGCTTTTATCTTTAGCCAGACAGCAGCACACAGCCCTCAAAACACAGCCTGGGCTTTGATAGCCAAACATGATCAAATCTTAGCCTTTAACTGGATTGCCAGAGTAGGGCTCACACCACAGCTCTTATACATCATAAGAGGCTCACCTGTATCAACACACTTAAAATGGAGCCTTGAAATGCAATATCGTTGAGTGATGCCATGTCATGCTCCTTGATGAGTCATGGCAACAAGGAGAACAACAACAAAGTGGAACAAAGATGCAACTGGAATAAGATATGATATAGACATGCGTAAAAAAGTACACTTTTAAAAAAGTGCTTCATGATGCCAGGGAACAATTATTTTGGCTGTGTGGTTCCATAAAAAACCTGTAACATTCACACAACCTTTCTGTTCCACAAAAGGTTTTTTGTAGTGGAAAAAGGAAACACTTTGGCAACACTATGATGTGATGGTTCCTCCACAAAGAGAATCTCAACCAATGTTTTTTCTATTGTCTCATAGTTAATTTGTTCAGAGTTTGGGAATATGAATAATTTAATGCGAATTCAGTACCAATATCGCATCACAAGCCATTTATTACAGACTTCATAAATGTTTTTCTTGTGATCACATTTAACAAAGGAGATACATAACCAGTCACCAAAAGCACATTTTAATATATTGTAAATAATCTAGCCTAAACATTTTATTGTAAGTAGCTTTCTGTTATATGTCTTTTTGTAGTGTAAAACAAATATGGCTTTTTAGTGTAATGTTTGCATTTGATTACACAAATGTCTTTATATATGACCACGATTCCACCCATTCCTTAGAAACATACAGATCACACTGCATAATAGTTTATTCTTCTAAAAGCAGTATTCCACTTGAATATTTTTAATATCAGGATTTTGCACTAAATTGCACTACAAACATAATAGCCTTGATCACCAAATCCCAGTGGAGTCCTCCAACACCATACTAACAATCTACTTACCTTACAAACCACTGCCTGCCCACACACTACGAACAAATTAATGTCTTACATTTAACGCAAAAACCTTCTTTTTAATCTCTTCCACTGTGTATTTTTAGATCTGATTTTGAGATGTTTTGTGTAGTCTGTCAGATACTAATAGACACAACACTGAGAAACCACTGAGAAACATCTTGTTTGGCAAAGACAACATTATATACTCACACTACTAGATCTGTTTGGGACAAGATGACTAGAACTGTCAGGACATGACAATGCCAATAATTAGAGAACACCAGAGCTTGTGAATAACGCGGTAGTAAACAACATCAACAGCCTGTCAGCTTGTCACGAGCTGATTGTTATTGTCAGCTTTATATATAAACTCCAATTCAGCATGACTGTAGCGGGAAGGGAATGACTAAGTGGCATTTATCAGCCTTTTGTGCCATCTAGCGGTAAAAACCATGATAAACTCAACCAAAATGTGCTATAACGAACAAGCATAATTATAGCTGTACAATTAAACTTATTTGGCTTTCTGAAGTTGGCTTTGTTGGTTTATTTCAAGTGTTTGAGTGGGGCCGTTTTCAACAAGCTGTTAATAATAATATGGTACTTTAATAGCCTAAATATGCACAACAACTTTACGGCCTTTACTTTACTTTACTTTACATAAATCCTAATTATTTGTGTATTAAAGTCTTAATGCATGAAAATAAATATCAAAATAAAACATTTTGATAAGATTTTTTACCTCTCGTTGAAAATTTTGCTTATATTTGACAAGACTACAAAAAATGACAAGAAATGTTCACCTGATGAGGGCAGCACACTCAATTAAATCTACCGTCATGTCTAACCGTCATTTTAATCGAGAACAAATGGATTTCTTTTACAAATGTTATACATTTACTCATTTACTCTACTCGTTGTAAAAATATTACTTAAACGGCAGTGATAATAACATTCATACATTTATTTAAAAATAGCAGTTGCAATGCAGAAAAACAAGTTGCACTATAAAAGAAATGAATCAATCAAAAAACACAAGCTTGACATGCATGTCTTAATTTTTAAAGCATGATAAATAAGACAGAAATAAGTGTGAGACTTGTTCCATCATGTACCTTTACTTTCTAAAAGTGTAAAAAGTGTGCATAATACTTTGTCTGTTTGAGAGTTCTTTAAATTGGTTTTGATGTGTTAAAATATATTTAATCTGCTCAGTAAAATTCCAAATCAATGCACTGAGAGCAAATTTAATTACACCTTTATTTTAATGACAGCTTTTTAATCAGGATTCTGCTTAGACAGTTAATTAAATAGTAAATTATACCATCTGCCTAAACCGTTTCTCATGGGTCCGTCCCCTGAGTGCGACCCAATCTGTATCTTTTATGCATGTTATTGTCTGGTCACTGATAACAGGCATTGTTCTTCACTTAATTTTAACACATTCTGTTGTGTTAAGCCCGTATGAAATAATTGTCTGCCAGCCTTTAGCTGTTTCGACTGTGATTAATGAGCAATCAGGTGAAATAGAATAAATAAGAGAGGCCTTCAGCTAGATACAAACCTATATTACCACTGTGTGGTCTAATGAAGGGTAAGAATATGTGACGTGCTGAGTTTAGCAGATGAACATCAGTATTTTGTTTGGCCTAAATGGATGTTTGTTTAACTGATCTAGAAACAATAACATGATAAGAACGCAAATCTTATTTGATGTTGTTAGATCCTTTTACCTGAGGAAATAAATATACTTATAGTCTAGTTACCCAGACAAAATAATTATTTTCTTTATAAAACCTTTCAAAGATTTCATATTTTATGATATCCTGATATTATGTTTGCATTATGCTTGTTTTCACACTAAAAAGTGATATAATCTCTTAATCTCACCAACAAAAATGGTGATTTCAATGTCTCCAGAAGTTGTGTTAGTGTAAGCAAGTGACCAAAATGTAAATTAGCATTAACATTCATGTATATATGATTTCTTTTTATATTTCTATTTATTCTTTTTATATATATTATTAACGCTTAACAACACCTGCCCCCTATGATAACAACCAATGTAGAAAAAAGAAACAATTAAGACAGTTGCTACTGGTGACGCTAAAAATAAACCTTTTTTTGCAGAGGTGCATTGTACAGCTGTACAAGTCTGGAAGACGTATGCTAGAGCAATGAGACAGGAGAGGAGATATCCAAACCCCAGCAACCTGTGGGGCTCTTCCCGTGGGGCTCTTCCTGTGGGGTCCTACAGCAGCAGCCCTGGCACAGGGCACCACACCTGCCAGTGTCCTGCGCAGCACAAAGCCCAGTGCTCACACTGGATACGTGTGGGTGAGTAATTGCGTGTTTGCCTGAATATTTAAAAAAACATTTTGATGCAAAAAGGGCAGCTATTCTGGAGACCATGGGGGATGAGGAAAATGTATGATTTTATGTGTAAATTTGAGCTGAGATAGAGAAATCCAATACCCTAAAACAGATCAAACCCTACGTGTCCCCTCGGACACAGCTGGGGAAAGCAGTGAGCATCGTGCCTGTAGCTGAGTTACATACAGTATGATGTTGAAAACTGCCCAACGCATTGTAGGAGTT
>JAZGTJ010015179.1:0-13555 GCA_036877575.1 Botia almorhae
GATATCTCTGGTCTCTAGATATGTCTGGTTTCTTGATATCTCTGGTCTTCTAGATATCTCTGGTCTTCTAGATATCTCTGGTCTCTAGATATCTCTGGTCTCTAGATATCTCTGGTCTCTTGATATCTCTGGTCTCTAGATATCTCTGGTATGATTTTGTTTATAGTTTCTTTGTACTTTTTAGCTTAAATAATTATGAACTTATTATTATGAATGAATGGAGATTTAGTTGTAAAGTTCGGTAAATGTGAAAATATAATTATTAGAATTATAACATTGTGTGTCTTAGAATCAGTACTATAACAATAATAATTAACACACATTAATAATTAATGTAATTACATTCTCCATCATCAAAAACAAATCTGATTTTAAAAGACACACAAGGCAGAGTGTTTGTGTGTATGAGAGACGGACAGAGAGTGGATGACGTTTGCCAGAGATGATCTCCAAGTTGGCAATCATTTCTTTCATAAGCCCCGCCTCCTTCCCCTCCCTTCACAAATGAACATTAATAATTCAGCCTGTCCGAAGCTCCCGGCCAATCAGCATTGCCCAAGAGTTTGACGCGACAGGCAGAGGAGCAGGAAGAGATAAGACTGTGAACCCAACACCACCTCCGGCACACACAGGCACACTCGTACATGCGCGCGCATGCGTTTGAAAGCTTGCAGAGCAGGAAAAACAGCCTTACTGCAGCTCTGTCCCGTGCAAACATCTAACCAGGAACTGTAGGGAAAAATCACAGGTTCAACTGTCAACACACGCGGTTTTGTCGTGTTATTAAATTTGGTTTTTCAGGGACTGGAGTTTCAGGAATACAATTTCCTGGCAAGGTAAGGACACTTTTGGCTTGAGTCGTTTGATTATTATTGCGCTTCACAGCCAATAAACAGGACACAAAATATGTGTTTGTTTTTCTGTCATCTGTGTATGTGGTATGGGGAGAATACAGGAGAGTAAACCTCTGATCTTGTTGTTTTTCTGACTGAGGGAATAAATGTTTATTTCTAATAGTCACGTGACTGTTTGTGTGCAGTCAGATGATCAGTATTTCTCCTCCGAGACGCGTCGTCTTTAAGCACGCGGCTACACAAGGACATGGCAGGAATTTTGAACATAACATTCGTGCTCAATTATGGAACCTGTGACCATGGTGACGGCCGTGTCATTCAAATTCCTGGTGAAGATGAGAAAGTCATGCGGCCAGTTGCTTTGGCAACTGATCTCAGCAGCCTTTGAAAGAGAACGTAATAACGAATCTCACAGAGGAACATAAACGACACCTGTGACTCACTGAACGCTTTATTAAGAACGTTAAGCTAACAATTTTAGGTTGTAAGAACGTTTCCCCAACATTTCCGTTAAGTAACAAAAATGTTTAGAATGTTCTTAAAACATTGTACTGGTTTTAAAACGTGTGAATTGTGTTCATGAAGGGATGAACGTAGTGAGCAAAAATACTCTAATAAGTTGTATTAATAAATTAACACAAATAAAGGAAAAGGCACAATTTTATACGACCGTTGCATTCAAACAAACTCATTTGCTTGATCGTCGTTTTGTTTGTTTGTTTCTAAAGATCGAATGACCCCATGTTGGAAAACAACCATGCGGAGAACGACGCCAACTCCGACAAATCGGAGAGGGAGGCGCATGAAGACTCCGACAACGCAGCCAATGAGAACGAAGGCAGACTGACAGAGGAGAGCGATATGGACCAATCAGATGACATGTGTCTTCAGGCAACGGCCTTTGTTGAAGATCCGCATGAAGAGATGGGAGAGGTGATACTGTAGCGTCGTATCACTTTATCACAAACTTTGTGGAATAACGTTCATAAATGAATGATGTCCAGTAAGAGCAGGAACAAATATTAAGAAAGTAAAAAGGGTTCAAATGATGGTTTTATGTGGACTAAGTTGTGCACTTGCACAAGAAAAATACTCCAGCCATGACATATTCTGTTCTTTACACGACGCAGTGGTCGCCATGTCAACAAATAAACATAGTCCACAAATGCACCTACATATAGATTAGTTCCACAGCGGCATCAGTATCAAGTACATTTTTGTGCTTTTGCAGAATGCTCCACGCCAACAGGTGTCAGTATAAAGACGGAGACCAAACAAAAAACGAATTAAATAAAACGGGCGTGTGATGTTAATGAGTATAACTGCTTCTCTCTGCTCCTGTATCAAGGCTGGTGAGGCGTCGCAGGTTGAGACCGTGTCCGAGGAGAACAAGGGCCTGATCTGGATGCTGCTGAAGCAGTTGAGACCAGGCATGGACCTTTCCAAAGTGGTTCTTCCAACATTTATCCTGGAGCCACGTTCCTTCCTGGATAAGCTGTCAGATTATTATTACCACGCTGATATTTTATCCCAGTAAGAACCATGTTGGTGTCACCATTAAGAGCTGTTTGACCATGACCAGCATTTGTAGGTTCTGTTGGGTGTGTGAGAGAAACTGTTTTATCTTTTGTTTCAGAGCGGTAACAGAAGACAGCCCTTACTGCAGGATGAAGCAGGTCCTACGCTGGTATCTGTCAGGCTTCTACAAGAAACCAAAGGTAGGTTCTCTGGTTTGATTTTTGGACCAGCTTTTATAAAAGCTACAAATATTAAAAACTACAAGTATTAGAGAAACTGGAGTTGTGCTTTTACCTCAGAATGAATTCATTCATGAGAAATCTTTGTGTTTAAATGATTATATTGTTAATTAGCTGTACTTCAATGATTTAAAGTATTGTAAGGAAGTAATTTGTCCCTTTTTATTCATATCGGCCTATTTGCATATTTTGTTGAACAGTGCGATTTAGTATTTTTTGTAGTTTTGTGACCATCACTGAAGCAAATGCTTTTGCATACACAAGACTTGTGTTTGACATGGTGCTTCATGTTTAAACACTGTCACAATCATGTGTTTCAGGGTCTGAAGAAGCCGTATAACCCAATCCTGGGGGAGATCTTTCGATGTTGTTGGCTCCACCCACAAACAGACAGCTGTACGTTTTACATAGCAGAGCAGGTGAGTTTACAACCGTCCAGTTGGTGTACTTTGACTTCTGTACTGTAGCGGTACTGTATTCTTTGAATATAACCGTAATTGTTTTTACAGTAAAGTACAGTAATTCTGTTTGTACTGTACTTTCAGGTGTCTCATCACCCTCCCATTTCTGCTTTCTACATCAGCAATAAGAAGGACGGATTCTGCATCAGCGGGAGCATTCTGGCCAAATCCAAATTTTACGGTAAGTTGCCGCTGCAGTTCGAATGCAGCGTATTCCGTTCCATTGGCTGTGTGCTTTTTGTGCATAATGTTGACCGTATTTTTTGTGTGATTTCTTGCAGGAAACTCGCTGTCTGCGATTCTGGATGGAAAAGCCAGACTGTTGTTTCTGACTCGTGATGAAGAATACGTCATTACAATGCCGTACGCTCACTGTAAAGGTGATTACATTTGTTATGAAATCACAGCGCGTGGCTATATTTTACATTCAAATCAAGCGAGAAACTTGAATAAATAACTGTAAATTGTGTGTGTTCCTGCAGGTATCCTGTATGGGACAATGACGCTGGAACTCGGGGGAAAAATCACCATCGAGTGTGAGAAAACGCAGCTGTACGCAGAACTTGAATTTAAACTGAAGGTATTGTTTCAGCGTTTGATTCGTGGCTCGTGATTTGTTTTAACACATCTTACCGATGGCGACTGTTGGCTGTCTCTCCCTCTCGCTCGCAGCCGTTTCTTGGCAGCTCCTGCAACGTCAATCAGATTTCTGGAAAGATCCGCGTGGGGGAAGAAGCGTTGGCTACAGTGGACGGACACTGGGTAAGAATAATTTCACACTGTTATGTCATCGAACGCTTACAGTGGACAGTGACCAATCAGCACCCAGGATCAGAACTATCCATTTTAGCTCACAAACTCTTGCTGATTTCCTGCTGAAAGTCCAAATGTCTCTGTAGGACAGTAAAGTGCACCTGACTGAGAAAAAAACTGGCCACCAGGAGGTGCTGTGGGACACGAGTGCGGATGTGAGGAAGCGCAGACTGAGGAGACAGGTGGTGCAGATAGACCAGCAGGAGGCGTTTGAGTCTGCCAGGTACACAAGATCATAATCAGAACGACCAAAGAAAACAGTCAATCGTGGTTCATGGCAGGGAGTGACACATAAATAATAATATTTATTAGTATTTTGTGTGTTTAAATTTTTAGTCTTCTCATAATTTTAAGAAAAACATTTTTAAATATTAATGTATTCTTGAATATATATTTAATTCATTTTAGTTTAGTTCAGTTTTAATATTACTTATGTGTGTGGGAGATTTGTGCATGACTTTTTTTCATGCATCTTGGTTGTTTCAAACCTAAACTAAAACCAAATGCTAACGGAAATGTTTACAATACAATTAAAACATAAATCTTGACAGTATTGTAAAGCATGTCAACTACAAGTTAAACAGTTTGTGTCTTTAACCTTGACCTCTACTGTATGTCATTTTTGCAGCGTCAATAAAAATGATTTTAATTTGCAGTTTATGCTGATGAAATCTGAGAGCTATATGAAACTTTATCACAAAACAACAACAGCTCTTATAGTGGAGTAACTGAGTGTTATTCCTGCAGGCTGTGGCGTCATGTGACCAGAGCGATACATGAGGAAGACCAGAATACAGCCACTCAGGAGAAGTTTGTGCTGGAAGAGGCTCAGAGGAGGGAAGCCAGAGAGAGAGCAGACCGCCCCTGGAACCCGCGACTTTTCACTTTTAACCCTGACACCAGTGAATGGAACTACAGATATATAGAGTACGTTTACAGTATCTGTAACCGTCATGTTGCTAATTCTATATTCCAGTCAGACTATATATTAAAAGAAAATAGAATTTCCTTTTAAAGGGAAACTTTATTGGAAGTGTCATCACCTATATCCAGTCTCACTAAGGTCTATTAAACACAAAATATTTAAACGTTTGTGCACTCAGTGCTTCAGGATCTGATCTAATCTCTCCACCACATTTCCTCTGTCAGCTCTAAGCCGTGGGATACCGAGAGCTGTCTGGTTCAGTTTGAGAAGGATGGCATCATCCAGACAAAAGAGAAGACGCAGAGGCAGCGAAACGGTTTCTCCTTCAGGCAGAACTGGGCTGGACAGCAGAAGGTTTTCTATAAAACAATAGTTCTGTATTCATAATTCAGGAAGGATTCTTTTCTAATGCCCATTATTGTGAACTGATGACTCTACAGGGTGTATGGTTAGATTATTGACTGTGTGTGTGTGTTTCTCAGGTGCGGGTCAATGGAAAACACAGGAAGTCCAGCAGTCAGCCGTCCAGCTGCAGTCAGAACACAGAGAGTAGCAGCACCACACCAGAACCCAACCATGAGTCATCTGACAATGAAGGCAAGTCAGCACACAAACCATAAGCAAACACAAGTCAAGATGTGTCACTCAGCAGGAGTGTAACAGTAACCTGATTTTACAGTCATTTGTTCAACAGCGATTAAAACAACATGTTTAACAAATAATTACATTTAAATACATTTGTGTAATGGCTTTGAATGTGACTTAAATCTGTCCAGTCAGATTTTAGAGAAGGGAATAAATTAAGTCTCAGCTGATTCAGAAACTGATTCAGACCAGACAAAAATAAACCTTCTATAACCCAATAAATGAACCAAATGTATTAACAGTTCTCTGTCTGTAGCCTAAATGCATAAGAACAAAATAAATATATAACCTACATACTGTATAACCTACATACTGTATAACCTACATACACGACACAGCCCACAGTTACCTAATCTGGTAATACATTCTGGTTTAACAGGTCACTGTCTGTTCACCCATTATAACTGTGTCATTTAGTTAAATGTAGGTTCGAGTTAAAAGGAATTTGGTATCAAAATCATTTTAAATATATTTAGTATCAGCAATATTTTGAAGACAGGGTAGGTGTTTTTTGTTTTGTTTTTTTGGCTCCTTCAGCGCCATAAATGGTTTCGGACCGAATGCAATTATCTGACAAACAATTTGCGGTCCTGCGTCTTCCACAGAAGATATATATTTATATGGATGTATCTACATCACTTGCTATCAGGATGTGAAGGATTCAACCAGCATGCCAAAAATGTTTCTGGAAAAAAAACATTTTTTGCTGATACTAAATCTATTTAAAATGATTTCGATATTTTAAGTTTCTTTTAACTCAAACCTACGTTTAACTAAATAACGCAGTTATTTAGGGAGCGCTCTGAAAGGAGGGTGGTATCTGAAATGGCCCGCCCTAATTTGAAGTGCACTGTAGATGATGAAGGGGCTTCTGTGTGTTCTGATTGGTCAGGATTAGGATATATGAACCAGTGTGCCAGATGCACGAAGGAAGTAAAAGACATCATCCTCATCGAGGCCTCGGTGGCGGCTATACAGAAAACACAGCAAGACATACAGAGGCAAGTATATACTTATATATTACTGTATTACTATTTACAGTATTACTGTACTTTACAACAAATCTGCATTGATTTAACTTCAACTTATCATAACTTTGCGTGTTTTTGTTTCTAGAAACCTGAGCGCGTTGGGTCGTCAGGTAGCTCGGCACAAGACGGCGGAGGAGAGCAGATCTCTGAGCAGTCGCCACTGTCTCATCCTCTGCATGTTGCTGCTCCTACAGCTCCTCATCAACTACGTCTTTACCTGAGATGCTGTCGCCTAGCAACCGTTGCCTAGCAATAAACAGTCAAACAATCACAGTCTCACAGCCCCACCCCGATGCGGCGCCATCAAGCACTTAAAGCGATTCAATTAGAGAGAAAGAGACTCTTGTTTTAATTAGCACTGATAACAGATAATCAATTCAGAGTTGTGGAACGCTGCACGGCCGCTCTGAGTAACTGATTTATCACTTTCATACGTACTTCCCTTCCACGGCAATACTGGTCAAATGTTTCTGGCATATTTAGGCCCTATGGGCGGCAGTTAAGGAATGTGTGTGTGTGTGTGTGTGTACTTGTAAATCTGTCTTTGTGAAGACCAGTGTGGCCAGTTAGACCATCAAAATGAGGACAAAGAGAGTAAAGCGAGGACATTTTGGCCGGTCTTCACTTTCTAATGCTCCATTGAAGGGCTGTTTAAGGGTTAAGACTTGGTTTTAGGGTTAAGGTTTAGGGTAAGGGGTTAAGCAGTTAGTTGGGATGGTTAGGGACTAGAGATTCTAATTTCTAATTCTCAGTGGATGTCCTCACAAAGGTAGCTGTACAATCGTGTGTGTGTGTGTGTGTTATTTTCAGCCTCTTCCATTTAGATACAGGGCCTTAATACTAATGCCAAAAAAACTAAATTAAATCGACATCCGCCAGTGCAATTTTTTTCGCTACTACACAAAACGTTTCACCGTTATGATTTTACCAAAACAGTGTTTCTGCAAAGTTCAATACAAAGAAGAGTAAATGTTTACAAACCCGACCGTCCACCACACAGTTAAAAAACACCAAATGTGTGGATTTAGATTTAACGACGGCTGTCGGTGATGAGACTTTAACACAATGAGCGACCAAAACTGCGACGTTTACGTTATAGCATTAGACAAGAGTCGTTCCACATCAAAATATTCGGTAATGAAGGTGTGACTGACTAATCAAAAGTGTATGTATATGTTGGGAACACGTTTGAAATGAAATTGAGAATGTATTTATTTGATCATTTCTGTTGATTTTTATATTCAGTAAATAACATCACATCTTCACATTTTTAAGAACACATTCAGGTTTCCTGGGAGCAAGCGCAGCCGAGCATCGAATTGCTTTTTCTTTGGTGTGTGTTGTATTTAAAGTCAGGTGACCCCCTCGGCGCGCACTTCCACACGTTCGAGGTACAAAACTTCCGATGCGGGATTCATACGGGAACTTTGTGCTTGAACGATGCTTGTGCTTTTAAGTCACCGTAGAGGTTACGTTTCATATTAACTTCATTTTACTCGGTAAAACAGCCTCGCGTCTGATGACTGAAATGAATGAGGTGTTAATGGCTCGCCGTGTCGATGATTGTTGCAAACTACAGCACCAGTAAAGTTTTACATTTCCACTTGTCATTTTGTCGTCTTTGAAACACCGATATGCACCATAAAAAACAACTTGATACTGACACTCTGTATGAATGCATAGACCTAAAGATATAAATTATGGATTTTTTGTAACAATTCTGGCACTTAACGAAGCATTTTCTTTAATTTAATTTAATATTTCACATTACGCATTAAAAACATTTCTGTGACGTTTCTATTAAGTTACGAAAACGTTAAAAAATTTATTTTGAAACTTCTAGGAACGACCAGTTTTTATTATTAACATTGTTAACATATTCAAACATTTTTTTAAATTCTGTAACATTTTTGAAAAAAGTTCTAACAACTTAAGAATAACGTTTTTGATACATAACGTTAAAATCTACTAACGTTACTGCAAGAACATTTTGAAAACGTTGAGAGAACTTTTAGAGCATGTTAGCCAATGTTCTGGCAACTTTCGCTGTTGGTTGGATAGCAGTTTGTCTCAGGTCTGGGTGTTACTCCACCCTGAACACCCTAGCAACAAGCTAACTATTACTCAGAATCACCATAGTAACCAGAATCACTGCAAAGCCCTGGGAGGTGTTAACAACACCTTTCATTGAGTTTTGTCTCATTTAAAATATAGATTTCGTAACAGCGTGTAACAGGTGACCCAAAAGTTCACTTCAGGTTAATTTATCTCCTTCAAACGCCTTCACTGTTGGACTTGTTACAGAAGTTACCTCAAGACGTGTTTGGGCTTGCCGAAAAGTGTGTATTCAGAAAATCCCTTTCCACCCTCCTTCGACCTTTGCAATTACAGCACATTATTTGCGGTCTGCCGTCGGATCTGGTCAAAGGAAACAGAAAATAAAAGCCGTCCCGCCTCAGCCCACCTGTGGAGATGAGCTGATATTGTCATGGAAACTATGAATGTATGAAAGCCTCCAGGTCTTGGTTGGGTGTGAGTTTTTGGCTGCGTATGACTCAGTGATCTACTTAAATCAATATTTAGTCAAATACACCTCGAAGTTAGGAAACAAGCTCTGTTTTAGAAGCTGCAACTTGTGACTTTTTTTGGTTTAAAATGAACAAATCAGTAGTTGAGCAAGTACATAACAGATCAGTGATTAAGTCCGGACACGATTCGCAATGGTACGTTAATAATAGTGATTTATAATTTGAGCTGTGGGGTCCAAATGTTGGGGGGAATTTTGTCAGTTTGACTTAATCTGCATGGTTACATCACGTCTGTAAACAGAAAGAAGATCCGGCTGCTAAATCGCGTGTTTGGGTGCCGAAACAGTGGCGCTCGTTCCTACAGCAGTTGCTTAGAATTTCAACTTGTCCGTCACATTAGGAAAATAACGGCGTGTAGCGTATCGGAAGAGATCCGTGGCAGAAGCAGAAATACAGAAGAGAGATTGTTCTAGCTCGTTTGATGGTGACGTGGTCACTGTTTGTTTATCGTATTCATGGTGATCCCGAGTGACCAAAAGTGCAGGAAGGAGTCGCATCGGCACCCCGGGCCTACAGGCCGTATATCTGAGAGTGGGTGCAGACAGTGGACCTTTGTGCTCGGGTGTGCGCGGGGGCAGGCGGAAGCGCTTGGATAACACAGGCCGAATTAGGTCACATGTGTGCTGGACTTCACACAAAAGAATTCCTTCCTCCTACAGATGTGTACTGTGCTTCTGGACAACTGTATGTGAGCGTATCTGTTCATGTCCTTCAGTGCAACGTGTGCATCCAAAAACTGAACCTCAGTGGGTTCCTTTCATGTGAAAGACAGCTGAAGATGATTGACAGCTGGTGGGGCGTAGGTGTTGGTGCCACTGTAATTAAGGCATTGGTTACGGTTCTTGGCATGGCGGTTCTTGTAGAGAACCTTCTTCTGCTGCCACACCTTTCTTTCTAAGCAGGTTTCTGGACACTCCTGGCAAGCTTCCAGTCTCATGGTCCGCAAAACACCTAATAATTTGTCCCTGCTTTAGTCATACTTTTGGAGATCAGCTCACTGGAATGTGACATCACAAGGTGGTCTGTGTTGTCTCCTTCATGTTGCTATGCATGAAGACCTTGGATACAGTGTCCCATTTAATGACTGTTGGTGAAAGTAGGCGTTGTATTAACTTTGTTGCTTGGTTATAAGAACTTTTTCAAACATTTCAAAGAAACATTACTACAAACGTTACTACAAAATTTTTTTGGATAACTTTGAGAGAACATTAGCCAATATTCTGAGAACATTCCGGGTAGTCAACCTCACTGATCAATTAGTCAGTTGTTGGACGACTAACTGACCGTGCTGGCACGTTACAAGACTAAACCTGCATTAAAAGTGCTTTAAGTTTCTTGGGAGATAACATCTGCATTATTGGGTTGTGGCCCAGCCTTGGTGCTTGTGCGGGTGATGTGGGTTCGAATCTGATTTCTAGATTCCATTCCCCCCTTTGTTTTCTGCCACCCTCATGCTCCGGGTGGCAGGAAACAGGGTTATAGTTTTCTACAGCATTGACTGACAAACAGAATTGCCAAACCCACCAAGGAAACTCATAAAACATCGATCAAAACAATCAAGGCGGTTAAAGTACAGAATTGTTGTTTACGTTGCATTGCACTTGTAAAACTAGGAGACAGACATCAAACTGACAGACTGACGTTTCAGAAACGCCAAAGGAAGATGAGAGATATCAGGGTACTAATGACAGGTCTAGGTGTGTCGACGAGACTAGTTGCTGACTAGTTTGGGTTGTTCTTGCGGATGTTTGCCCAGTAATTACCCCTCCTCAGTGTCCCTCAAGCTGTCTCCGATTACAGAGCGCCGGGAGCTGACTAGCCATGCCTTGACATGTTTAGTAGGTCAGAGCGGAGAGCATGCGCATAATCAGTTTTGATGTGAATCACAATGTGTCAGACATATTCATTATCTTTTCATTATGTCTACAGAAGCAGTTTAGAGCAGGTCGTATTTTGTCTACAGATGCATTTACTGTGCGGCTGTAGGAATTTTGCATGCAATATACTTATTGCTCACACTCGGTCTTACATAAAATCAAGAGTGTAACTTGTTTACAGTATTTGTACTTCAAACAATAGATTCCAATGCAGTGTGTAAAGTTTTACAATGTGTCAAATTGTACAGTGTTTCAAGATCGCCACAGCACTACAGCAATGCTCACAGATGAATATCACGTACATTTTCATATATTTAATTTCACTATACTGATTTTTTAAGAAAACCTTGGTGATGTTGTATTTCTTCATTGCACAGCTGAAAATTCAAACATTCGAGTGTGTGTGTGAATGATTTATTTTTAATATATTTGTCAGGACAACTGATGAATGATTTATGGTTAAAATAGCTTTCAGTGAGCGTGGTGTTAATCGTGTGAAACGACCCGTGTGACACAAAGGAAATGAGTCATTAGCATCCGAGAGTTTCTGCAGGTGTGGTGTGGAATTGTTGTATTTAGCAGGATCCAGGTGGCCTAGCCTGGCGTACAAGCGCTGAAAACTTTGCATCTCTCAAAACACGAACCGTTTCTTCCAAACGCAAATTCCTTGCGACGGGTTGGAATTCAGTCTGTCAGCTGCCCATATTTCTGAGCACGGAGATACAGCAGCCATGATAAGCGGAGACACATTTGTGCTTCATGGTCATGACGCTCAGCCTGCTTCTGACAGACGGCTGTGACCTGACTTGGCTCAGCTGAACTTGTCAGATCTTGTTGCGGAACACACGCCTTCAAATCCTGCAGAGTTTCCTTGAGAAAGTCATGCCAGTACACCCAGAATCATACAGGATGGTACAAATGCTTATTGTTATAACTGAGTATATTCATAACTGATCAAATGTACTGATGAATCACGCCATTTTGACATTCATTATATAATTTTAAGGCCTTAACCAGATTTGCAACTATATTAAGTTTTTAATAATGAAATTATTTTTACAAATATTTATAATGTTTTAATAATTAAAAATGGAAGACTCACTTTTTGAACAACTCGATTTAAAAGCAGTTTTTTTTTCTGCCCAAACTTTAACTGATTGGAAATCAGTTCTTTGATCTATGTGAACCACTGATTCTGTTTTCCATTCCACTCTGAACTTTTTCTGGAAATCCACAAAACCTGTTCGTAAAGGCAGGTATGTAAACATGTAAAAACGTAAACTGAGCTTTTCAGTGGATATTTTTACAGCTTTGCATCGTTTATCCTCCTCACTCTGGTTTCTAGGAGAATTCTTTGTTGACATTCAAACACCTGCACAGTTTAAAGTCAGATTTCGGACACATCAGAAAGGATTATCTCACATCCTACTTGAAATGGAACAGCATAAGTTTAGACTTGAAAATCGAATCGGGCGTTCAAATGATCGAGCTGCAGGTGCGACTCGATAGAGAGATAAGAAAAGATCAATCGCAACAGGTGTCTGTTCAAGAGCTGTGTGGCGCAATCCAAAGAAGAAGGGTTTCGTATTGCGTCCCAGCTGACAGTTTTAGGTTCTACGAGTGTTTCCCTAACATTTCCATTAAGTAACAAAAACAAATTTATTTTGAAAATTCTAGAAACGTTCAAAATGTACAGTTTAGTAGACGTTGCATTAATGTTACTTCTTGTTATAAGAACATTATTCAAACATTTTTAATCCTTTAATTCGTCTGCTAATGCTTAAGAATAACGTTTTTGATGTATGATATATTACATTAAAAATGTTCTACTAAGTTATGCAAGAAGTTTTTGATAACTTTGAGTGAACTTTTAGGGGAACGTTAAACAACGTTCTGAAAATACTGTTGCTGCACTCGTAGGTATTCCACAAAGATCTGTGTAAAGACATGCCACAGTCTTCAAAGAACCCTGGGGTGACATCCAAGAGTCCGCAGGCTGGTTTACACTTGATCCTGTTGATGTTCTGGGATCTACCACAGAAGGAACACTAACCAAGCCTGGTGTGTATAGCAGGTTACCTAAACTTGTATGTTCCACAACCGTACTGAACGTATGTAGGCAAAGGTCATGGGTTCTAATCCCAGACAACACATAATGTTGTGATAAATGGATATCTTGAAGGCACTGTAAGTTGGTTTGGATAAAAGTGTCCGCTAGCAGACATTTGTTTAAAGTGGGAGAGCTAAAGCAAGGCGGGTGCTTTTCTTCAGAAGTGATGTGTCATGACGATTCCCCTTTGAGGAACTTAAAACCTTCTGGTAAAAACCTGAATTTTACCCACCACAGCGGGAAGTATAATGATGTGGGAAGTTTTTTCACTCATTACCGATCGTTTTCAGGTTGCATTCAGAGGTTATAAAGCAGCGTGTCTAAACATGTCTGTGAAGCGAACAGTGAAATGAAATTAGGTTATGCAACAGAACACACAAGCGAGCAATTAACACAGTGACTCAAACATGAGCACCATTATCGCTGCTAAAGTCAGACTTCTGACCTTAATACATGGAGTTTGTTGTTATGTAAAGCACATGAACCACTTTTTT
>JAZGTJ010015180.1:0-13555 GCA_036877575.1 Botia almorhae
ATCTGCTATATTTATAAACTATATAACAATGCATCTGAATCTGTTTTATGCTTATCTCTGTTTATTTGTTCGTCCTTTGGCTATGTTTCAGCAAGTGGAGCGTTTTAGGTCATTGTCACAGGAGATATCTGGTCTTCCGTCTTGGATGCATTTCGACATGGTACGACTGGACTGTGAGGAGCTCAAGCAAGGTCTCGCAAAGAAAGCGGATGCCCTTGCAAAGGTTCTCGTGGGGAAGCTTGTCACCTCGCACCATCAGTCCAGTCTTCAGTGAGACATGCTAGAGTGGTTTCGCCTATATATTAAACGTTTTCTCTAGTTTTGTGGTATTGTATATATTGCAGATGCAGTCAAGATAAAGCATGGTTTTGTGTTTTCCAGGATTTGTAAAGAGTTTGAGATCATTAGGGACAGGGTTTTAAAAATCCCTGAGACAACTGAGGATATGATAACAATGATTACTTACACTGAACATGTAAAAACCAAGGAAATAGAGGAGCTTAACAACAGAATAATAGTAAGTACCTCAGGTTCACATGTACTTGCTTATTTCTGCCAGTTTACCTCTGGATGTACTTACTGTAAAAGAGCAACTTTTGATGGCAATTGCTATTTGTTTTTTAGGAAGCACAACACAGGCTGAATTATTTGTTGGATGTACACATATTTGATGCAGAGCATCTTGAACTGAATGCCACAGTGCTGTTCTGGCCAGAAAACATTCACCCGGTCTTTGTTCAAAGTGATGAGGTGATATTGTTACAAAAATAACCAGAGATTTTTAATGGATTTTATGCAGGAAATCAAATAGAAGCATTTCTTTTCTCTATTAAAAGTACTTTACACATTGATGTTGCAGGTGATGGGAGAAGCAAGACAGAAAGGTCAGCAGGAACTTCTGGTTCGGAAAGAGAAGCTGCTGCTAGAACTAGAGAAAGTAGGCCGCAGAATGGAGGAATTTGCAGAGTGCTCTGAGCTTGATATGATGCAACAGGTATAGTACAAACTGAAATTGTAGGCTTTGTTTTTTTTTAATCCAGTTTATTTTCATATTCTTTGTTTCAAAAAAGCAAAGAATATCTTGCTTTATTTACTCACATTAATATGGTTCTGTATGTATGGTATTCTGTATATGTATTGTATGGTTCTATTATATATTTTTTGGCAGAATGTACAAGGTTCTGTTTTTTTATACAATGAAATTAAATGGTGAATTCTTTCATGACACCCGAAAACCGATGCCAGTCGGGTCAGTGAACCTGATGCCATTTTTTGATACAACAGAAGTGTGAATGAGATTTATGAGTTATTTTAATAATACTTTTATAGTGCTTTTTTTCTATTTTGGAAATTGGCCGTATAAATCATCATCCAGTTTTGTTATATAGCAAACAGAAGCTTGGACACTGTACCTAAAATCTCCTCTTGTGTTTCATGGAAAAAAGAAAATAACTTGGAATGACATTTGTACAAATGAATTATGACAACATTTTGAACAGTTTCAGGGTTATTACACTTTAAAAAAGGCATTCATGATTTATTTTGTTGCTTTGTATTACTTTTTTCTTTCCTTTCCAGTACGCTGCTGATATCAGAACAGTGCAGAAAAGAATTCAGGATATTGAGGAATCAATTGTTTTCATCAACAAAGAAGAAGTACTTTACAAATGGGACCAAACCCATTACCCGGAGCTGGAGGAGATGAAGGAAACTATTGAGCCCTATCAGAAGCTCTTTAACTTGGTTTTGAAATGGCAGCGCACAAAGAAGAGGTTTGTGGAATCATCAGTTTGTGTGAATAATGTTCCTCTAATAAAATTCTTCGTATAGCTTTCACTAATATCAGACAGAAGGAAGTTCTAAACTTTTTATCTCCAAGAACTTTGTCTTAAAAGAGGCCTTATCAGTTTTTGTTCTGTGAATTTAGATGGATGGATGGGTCGTTCTTGGATTTGAATGGTGACAGTATAGAGCTGGAGGTTGAGGAGTACATCAGAGAGATATACAAGATGCTGAAGTTCTTTCAACAGAAGCAGAAGAAGGCTGAGCAGGAGAAAGAGAAGCTCGCAGGAGTAAAGAGGAGAACCAAAGAAGAAGAAGGAAAACAGGAAACTGCCACTGTTATCATTTGCTCCAGTGTTGTGGATCAAGTCAAAGAGTTCAAGGTTAGTCTTCCACCCTTTCCCATCAGAGGGTTAGTTCACCAAAATACCATTTACCATGTTGTTCCAAACCCCTCCAAACTACAAAACCTTTCCAAATTTGGGTTTTGTTATTCCCTGTTTGAAATCTCTCTTAAGTAAAGGGGTTCCAGGTAACAGATATCAGACTTTATTGACTAAGACAATAAAGCTAAGATGCCTGAAGAACGTGTAACCTTTTTACCTCACAAATCTCACTCTTACACAGTTTTTAGCGAATGATCTCACTTTCAGGTGGCTTCTACTTTTCCACATCTTTTGTCCCACTCCTGCTACAATTATTTCATTATTTCCCTGCCTGTTTGTTTTATATCTTTTTTGGTTCATCTTAAAACTTTCACCTCAATTATTTAACTATTTTTCCTCTAATCCCTGATAATGGCGCAAACGTCATTATTCGAATACTCCATTCATAAACCATTATTTTACGATTAATACTTTAGGATTTATTACTTAGTGTTTTGCCAGAGAAAGTTTTCCTCATTAAATGTTTCTTTTTATCCTCAAACACTGCTTTTAACAGGAGTACATTCCAATGATATCCATCCTGTGTAACCCTGGCATCAGACCCCGACACTGGGAGCAGATGTCAGAAATCGTGGGCTATGACTTGACACCTGACTCAGGCACCACTCTGCGCAAGGTCCTCAAACTGAACCTCACCTCGTACCTGGAGCTGTTTGAAAGCATCAGTGTAGCAGCCAGCAAAGTAAGAAAACTGTGAGGAAAAAATCATTTTAAACCCACATGATTTGGTGCAGCTATACACAGCCACGACATCTCTTTAAAATATAAGAAACCTGACATGTGTTTGTGGGTATTCTTATTACAACCTTCTGTACTTATTCAGGAATTCGCTCTGGAGAGGGCCATGCAGAATATGGTGGAAGTCTGGGATTCAGTGTCTTTCCATTATCATCCATACAGAGACACTGGGGTGTCCATCCTCTCGTCTGTGGATGAGATTCAAACCATGCTGGACGACCAGATTGTGAAAACTCAAACCATGAGAGGCTCTCCTTTCATCAAGCCTTTCGAAACAGAAATCAAGGTTAGAGTGTCTGATGTTGCATATTATTTCAAAAGAAGCCAGGTTTGTGCATAACATGTTTAGGTTGGTTTGGAACATTCTGTATATGGAACATATCAAAGATCTCATGATCGTTCTGGTCATGAGTTTTAAAAGAACTCAATTTTCTCATTGTTATTGAAATCAGGTCTGGGAGGAGCGTTTGATCCGTATTCAAGACACTATAGACGAATGGCTGAAGGTACAGCATCAGTGGCTTTACCTGGAGCCCATCTTCAGCTCAGAAGATATAATGAAGCAGATGCCTGAGGAGGGTCGTCTGTTCCAGATTGTAAACAAGCACTGGAAGGAGGTCATGAAACACTGTGTGGACAATCCAAAGGTGCCACAAATACCACATGCAGACCATTTAAAAATGTTGGGTTTAGAAATAACCTTGTTACAGAGTTAGGATTGTCATAGAGCTGTATTTGACTTGTTTTATTTTATGCTTTAAGTAAACAAATATCATTAATTCCTCTATTTCGCATAGATTTTACCTGCGACCTCTCTCCCTGGGTTGTTTGAAAAACTACAAGAGTCTTACCTCCTCCTTGAAAACATAATGAAAGGACTGAACGCATACCTTGAGAAGAAAAGACTGTTTTTTCCACGGTAATTTATCTGATTCAAAATATGCATGTTTTAAGGGTGTTGTTTATTTGCTAAAGTATGTCCTATTATTCCAGCTTGATGTACAGAGACTAAGTCATTCGTGATCATAGATTAAGTTTATTTTCAAAGTGTAAGGATTGTGGCTCTATGGAGCTATCAAAGCGTTGCTGTGTTTGTTTAAGCACCCTAGCCAGCAAAATTGTCTCAATTAAAGAGATTTTAGTTTGAAAGCTGTTTGTTCACCAGTGTCAGATGTGACTGTTTGGTAGAAAACTGTTAAAAACAGTTGTGGCCTACTGGTTAGTGGCCTACTGGTTAGTAGCCTACTGGTTAGTAGCCTACTGGTTTTTAATCAGAAGGTTGCTGGTTCGATTTCGGGTATTACTATACCTGACAAATATGTCACTTTAGTTTAGCAATTATTAATTTTTGCATTTCTGGTTGGTTACACAATTGACAGAGAAATAAAACACTTCACTCTTACGTTACTACATCACATCATACTTGCAAACTGTCATTACATAAATTCTACTACTTATTTGTATTATAATTGTATAGTTTGTACACTTTTGCACAGATTTTTCTTTCTGTCAAATGATGAGATGCTGGAGATCCTTTCTGAAACCAAGGATCCTTTGCGAGTACAGCCCCACCTAAAGAAATGTTTTGAGGGCATTGCAAAACTGGACTTCCTGCCTAACCTCGACATCCAGGCCATGTACAGCAGTGAGGGTGAGCGTGTGGAGCTCATCCAGCAGATCTCTACCTCTGAAGCACGAGGAGCCGTGGAGAAGTGGCTGGTGCAGGTTGAGGACATCATGTTGAGGAGTGTCAGGGATGTGATAAATCGCTCCAGGCTGGTGAGACTGACGTTCCCATTAGAACCTTGCTGTTTTTGTTAGAAATCTAAGCTTTATTACTTTTTATGCATCATGCAATGTTTTGTTCAGGCTTATCCAGAGACTAAGAGGAGTCAGTGGGTACGAGAGTGGCCTGGTCAGGTGGTTCTTTGTACTTCTCAGATGTTCTGGACGCTGGAGGTACATGAGGCCATCAGAAGTGGGGCTAATGTAAGGAACTGCTCTGTGGATCACTGGACCATTAGATTGTGTGTTTACTCTGCTATGTGTGTAAGGTGTTGATCTTATATGATTTCACAGGGTCTGAGGAACTACTATGATCAGCTGCAGAATCAGTTAAATGATATTGTGGAGCTGGTGAGGGGAAAGCTGCCCAAGCAGACACGTACCACTCTGGGAGCTTTAGTGACCATAGATGTGCATGCCAGAGATGTTGTCATGGAAATGATTGAGAAAGGTTGTCTTGTTCAGGTTTTTTGGGATTGGCATTGTACATTTTGTAAGAATGCTTTTTAAACTTTTGGCCAATGTTAAAATAACTTATATTCTGTTTTAACATGCAAAGACTACAGTTCATAGGTAGTTTCTTTAAAAAAAAATGCAGCAATGTTGGCTTAACCAATGGTGTGAGTTTAGGTCAGTACAGCTTGTTTCTGCAACCAATGGCAGATGAGACAGTACTCAGAAAATTAGTTAAATTAAACCAGTTAAGAAAACCAGTAAACTGTTTAAACACTTATTTTTTTGCAATTGTGTTTGGTTATGTTAATGAAGTTCATAATGTTCATAACTATCCATTTCAGGAGTTTCAAGTGAGACAGATTTCCAGTGGCTTGCCCAGCTCCGTTACTATTGGGCCAACGACAATGTTCGTGTCCGTATCATAAACTGCGATGTAAAATATGCTTATGAATACCTTGGTAACTCTCCTCGCCTGGTCATCACACCATTAACAGACAGATGCTACCGAACTTTGGTACATTAAATAACTTAGTTATTTCATGTTATTTATTTTGCTGTGATAATTCTGAAAATATAGCCAGTTGAATCAGAATCAATAATAAAATAACCACTTACTAATATAATATATAAAAGTAAATATATAATATATAAATATTTAATTTATATAAATCTATATACATTATTTTTGTCACAGGGCATCATTTTTGTTTTATAATCTGAAATATTTTTCATAGATTGGAGCATTTTATCTGAATTTGGGTGGAGCTCCTGAGGGTCCTGCAGGCACAGGTAAAACCGAAACCACCAAAGATCTGGCCAAAGCCCTCGCTGTGCAGTGTGTGGTGTTTAACTGCTCTGATGGGCTGGATTATCTAGCCATGGGGAAGGTGAGACGAATTTACATGAAACCATCTTATCAGTGGAATCCCTACTGACCAAAAAACATCAGACTAAACCAGTCTAAGATGGATTTCTGGTTTAGCCAGGAGACCAGCTAATCACTTTAGACTAGTTTAAGCTGTTTATTAACACTAATGAATATTCAGAAACATTAGACATGTATATAATGACTCTTAACATTTTATCTCTAAGTCATTATTTTCACTTACTGGTCTTTGACAGTTCTTCAAGGGATTGGCATCCTCTGGGGCCTGGGCATGCTTTGATGAATTTAACCGGATCGAGTTGGAAGTGCTGTCAGTGGTGGCTCAACAGATCCTGTGTATTCAGAGGGCCATTGAGATGAGACTTGAGTATTTTGACTTTGAAGGCACAGAATTACGCCTCAACCCCAACTGCTTCGTGGCCATTACTATGAACCCTGGATATGCCGGGCGATCTGAACTCCCAGATAACCTCAAGGTGGTGATTCCACCACTTGTGTTTTAATGTATTATGAGCAGCTTATGTCACGAACACAAAACTGTTTAATATTATTAATTATTTTGTTGTGCTTTCATATTGTTTAGGTTTTATTTAGAACGGTGGCAATGATGGTGCCCAACTATGCACTTATAGCTGAGATCTCCTTGTACTCGTATGGGTTCCTCAATGCTAAGCCTCTCTCAGTGAAAATTGTGATGACCTACAGGCTGTGCTCTGAGCAACTGTCCTCTCAGTTTCACTATGACTATGGCATGAGGGCGGTTAAAGCAGTGTTGGTGGCTGCTGGGAACCTCAAGCTTAAATTTCCGAATGAAAATGAGGATATACTTGTGAGTAAATGAAATTGCAGAGCAATTAGCTGATTGAAAGTTGATTAAAATCTCAGAGGTATATTTGTCCTGTTTTTAGCTCCTACGGTCCATTAAGGATGTTAACGAGCCCAAGTTTCTCTCTCATGATATCCCTCTTTTCAATGGAATCACCAGTGATCTATTCCCAGGAATTTCTCTGCCTGTGGCAGATTATAAGGTATCTATATTAAATCTATATTTTATTATATTACATTTTTGTATATAATAAGAGGTCTCATTGAAATCTTTGTTCTTCTCCATTAGCTTTTCCTCGAATGTGCTCAAGAGTGCTGCAGAAATCACAATGTGCAACCAGTCACAGTTTTTATGGACAAAATCATTCAAACATATGAGATGATGATAGTGCGTCACGGGTAAACTTACCATTATTTCCTTATTTGACCATGTTAATCACAATTAATTCATAGCTCCCAATCAAACGTTATACTACAGCGATAGCTACAGCTATAACCCATGATTAAATATTGTAAGTTTATATTCCATAGGTTCATGCTAGTTGGAGAACCATTTGCTGGAAAAACCAAAGTACTTCATGTTCTCGCTGACACTTTGACTCTGATGAATGAACGGGGTTATAATGGAGAGGAAAAAGTTGTGTTTCAAACTGTCAATCCTAAATCTATTACAATGGGTCAACTGTTTGGTCAGTTTGACCCTGTATCTCATGAGGTAAGATCCTAGCTTCTGTATCTGAATGACCTTAATCTTTTTAACAGTTTCGTGCTTACTAAATGTTTTCATCTTATGCATGTTTTTATCAGTGGACTGATGGGATCGTGGCAAACACCTTTCGAGAGTTTGCCGCAGGTGAGACACCAGACAGGAAGTGGGTGGTGTTTGATGGACCTATAGACACACTGTGGATTGAGAGCATGAACACTGTGCTGGATGATAACAAAAAGGCAAGTGTCTCTGTGTACTTGTATAACTTAGACCATTTTGTAGTTGGATAGTAAAATCCAACTACTTCAAATACTACTTCATTTGGATAATCCATTAACATTGTTATAAAGGTGCACAAAATAAACTAATACATTTTGTTTCCTTTCAGTTGTGTCTCATGAGTGGAGAGATTATCCAAATGTCCAATCAGATGAGTCTGATTTTTGAGGCTATGGATTTGTCACAAGCCTCTGTGAGTCATTTAGTCTTACTATTTAATGGTTTACCTCTGTGCTGTTTAGAGCCACCACAAGCTCTATTAACTATATAGCGTCCTAACAATAACTGATTTGCTTACATAGCCAGCCACAGTGAGTCGCTGTGGAATGATCTATATGGAGCCGTCTCAGTTAGGATGGACTCCTCTAGTTCAATCATGGATGAGAACACTTCCAGACCCCCTTCAGATACCAGACAATTCAACGCTACTACAACAGCTCTTTGAGTGGCTACTTCCTCCAGCACTCAGCCTGTTACGAAAACACTGTCGGGTAAACGTGTTTCTTTTCATTCACCAACGACCTGATGTTGCCATTTGTTGCTGTGTATTATATAAAGACAGATTATCAAATTATCTTTGATTTTGCCAGTAGAATTTCGGTTTTTACTACAATAAACACATTAGTCTGAGTTCATTGGTCAATTGTCTCATATTTCAGGAGGTCATTCCCACTAGCAACAGTAACACAGTTGTGTCCCTCACACGGCTCTTTGAGATGCTACTGACTGGGCCTTTAAATGAAGATCCAGGGAATAAAAACATACGTGCTTGGATCATGGTAATTATTTGTTTAAAAGATACAAGAACTTATTACAACTCGGTTTAATTAAAGACATGCATTGTTTTGTACTGCACAGGGGGCTTTTGCATTCGCTTTGGTGTGGTCTGTTGGTGGTTGCTGTGATACAGACAGCCGCAGTCGTTTCGATCAGTTTCTGAGGGAAATTCTCTCAGGAAAGGCAGAAAATCATCCCATACCTGCTGCTGTGTCGAGATGGGAATGTCCATTTGATGAGAAAGGTCTTGTCTATGACTACAGTTATGAGGTTGGTGTACAGTAATTAAATAATCTGTTTATTTCTGAGAATGATTACTCCTAGAATCAAACATTTTCCTCTTCTAATTAAGTTCAAAGGAAAAGGACGTTGGGTTCACTGGAATGAGTCAATCAGAAATGTAGCATTAGGGGACAAGAACACCAAAATACAGGATATCATTGTCCCCACAATTGACACAGTGCGATACACTTACCTAATGGATCTCTGCGTTCAATATGGGATGTAAGTATGTTTAACAGACATTAGAGCATTTTGCAATATAGGCTTTTAATCTCCTTTAACCTCCTTTATTTTTAAATAGTTCACTAAATATGAACATACTGTCATCATTTACTGGTATTGTGGTATTTATTTAGAATCAATAGAAAATGTTCTTTTTTTCATCTGGACTCAGGCCTCTTCTGCTTGTTGGCCCCACTGGCACTGGCAAGTCTGTTTATGTAAAAGAAAAACTGATGAACAATCTGGACAAAGATCTCTACCTTCCCTTCTTTGTCAACTTCTCAGCTCGCACCAGTGCCAACCAGACTCAGGTAACCTACCCAGTCACTGACCACGTTGTCAATGAGTTACTGTAATAGATACCATTAAAACATATTTGTGGTAAGCCTCTAACAGAAGCCTTTTTTATTGTAGAACATTATCATGTCCAGACTAGACAAGAGACGAAAAGGAATATACGGACCCCCAGTGGGAAAGAAATGCATAATTTTTGTAGATGACATGAATATGCCGGCAAAGGAGGTGTTTGGTGCACAACCTCCAATTGAGCTGCTTCGTCAATATTTTGACCATGGAAACTGGTAAACAGCACAAAATCTTCAGTACCCTATAGATCAGCATTACCTCTCAGTATGTTAATCCTTTGCATGTCTAGCTCTGCTATTACACTATTAAGACGGTGTTTATGTTCCAGGTATGACCTCAAAGACACTTCAAAAATCACACTGATGGACATTCAGCTGATCTCTGCGATGGGTCCCCCTGGTGGTGGGAGGAATGCAGTGACTCCTCGTTTCCTTCGCCATTTCAACATCTGCAGCATCAATTCATTTAGCGATGAGACTATGGTCCGGATTTTCTCGAATGTTGTCTCCTTTTACCTCCGGACCAATGAGTTTCCACCTGATTGCTTCACGCTTGGGAATCAAATAGTCACAGCAACACTGGAAGTGAGTCCTATATTTTGTAGAAAAGGCAAATGTACGTATGTTTGTTTGTTTGTTGATTTTTCCAGTCACATGTTCGTTTGCCTGTGTTTGTTGTCATGATATAGGTTTATAAAAAGGCCATAGAGAATCTCCTTCCTACTCCAGCGAAGTCTCATTACACTTTTAACCTAAGAGATTTCTCACGAGTGGTGCAGGGCTGCTTGCTGCTGAAGAAAGAATCTCTTACCAACAAAAGAACAATGGTCGGTCTTTTCATACATGAAATATACCGTGTCTTCTATGATCGTCTTGTGGATGACAAGGACCGAGCCTGGCTCTTCACTCTCATAAGGGATATTGTGAAGCAGCACTTCAAGGAGAATTTTGACACAGTCTTTGAACATCTTAGAGATGGAAACAAACCTGTACGTAATATTATGTATACACGTACTAACATATATTTCTAACATGTATCGCTTGAGTAATAGCTTTGTAAGAAGTTTAGAAGTTTGGTTGCTCCTCCACAGCTTTGTGAAGAGAATATGAGGAACCTGTTGTTTGGTGATTATATGACCCCTGATGTGGATGAAAGTGAGCGGCTGTATGCGGAGGTTCCCTCCATGGAGCGCTTTGGTGAGGTCGTGGAAGCTTGTCTGGAGGAGTACAACCAAACCCACAAGAACCGCATGAACTTGGTCATATTCCGGTAACCCTTCAGATGCTCCTCACACATATTATATTACATGACATGACGCATTTCACCAAGCATGAAAAGTTGTTCACGTGTGTCTTCTTATGGAGGATTCTTAAGCTGAAATCTCCTATTGTTCATCTTATCCCTTGTTTTCTGCAGCTATGTCCTGGAACACCTGTCCAGGATCAGTCGTGTGTTAAAACAGCCTGGAGGAAATGCTCTGCTGGTTGGGGTTGGAGGCAGTGGCCGTCAATCCATTACCAGGCTTGCCACTTTTATGGCTAACATGACTGTGTTCCAGCCTGAGATCTCTAAAAGCTATGGCATGAATGAATGGAGAGATGATCTGAAGGTACTGTAAAACTAAAGGAAACTGAAAAAAATGACAATTCTGCCATTCCTCAGTCATGTTGTGGATTTTGTGTTGTCCAGCGGCTGATGAAGAACGCTGGAGTTAAGGGCCAGAAAATGGTGTTCCTGCTCACTGATGCTCAGATAAAGAATGAAGCCTTCTTAGAGGACGTGGACAGCATTTTAAACACAGGAGAGGTACCCAACATCTTCGCTGTTGACGAGAAGCAAGAAATCATGGAGGTACGGTGAACGCAAAATTAATACAAAAACTACAATCTCGTTTTAAGGTGCAAAAGATTATACTGTAAAAGTATGATATTTTAATTCTTTTTTCTTCTCATTGTTTCTTTATGTCAGGCTGTGAGGCCCATTGCCCAGGCTGGGAATAAAAATTTGGAGTTCAGCCCTTTGGCTCTGTTTGCTTATTTTGTGACTCGCTGCAGAGAGAACCTACATATAGTTGTGGCCTTCAGTCCAATAGGAGATGCTTTCAGAAACCGCCTCAGACAGTTTCCCTCTCTGATTAACTGCTGCACTATAGACTGGTTTCAGGTAAGTTTGGCAAGGTCATGAAGGAGATGTTTAAGAACTGTAGTAATTATGGCTTTTAATGCAGTTATTATGCATGGAGGTGGTTTATTGAGTTAATACGTTTTGGTATGACAAGGCAGGGTAGGCAGTTTTAGATAGGCTAGCAATAGCCCCCCTCCCTTCAGAGCGCTTACCAAGCCATGCGGTGCACAGAGGTAGATTTTCAACCAGCAAAACAAAAATGTTTCTGAAAAAGATCATCTACCCTGCCTTTAATTTTCATTTAAAAAATGACAAGAAAAGAATTAAATGGTTCTCTTTATTGTTATTTAACAATGCCAAAATGTTAACGCAAATCAATTTGTTTAGTTTTAGATCATCTTTTTTAAAATTGAGTTTACAGTTCAGTTTATGATCTCCACAGCCATGGCCTGAGGAGGCTTTGGAGCGAGTGGCTAATAAGTTCTTGGAGACGTTGGAACTAAGCGATCTTGAGCGACAGGAAGTCGTGCCAATCTGCAAGACCTTCCACACCTCTGCCATTGAGCTGTCTCATAAGTATGATCTTTGCACTGTATTAAACCTAACCTTGCTAGAACACAGGTACTTTCCAATGTTTACTGGTAAATCCATTACAATTTGTTATTAAAAAACAGAATTCCTTAAATTCTTTCCAGGTTTTTGTCAGAGCTGGGTCGCCATAATTATGTGACTCCTACTTCCTACCTGGAGCTTATAGCTGCCTTCCGACTTCTTCTCACTCGAAAGCGAGACACAGTCATGAATGCTAAAAACAGATATACAAATGGACTGGACAAACTGGCGTTTGCAGAATCTCAGGTATTGTGTTACTATATACTATAATGTTTATTTATGGATACTATAAATAAACAAATGTGTTAATTGTCCTCTTGGTTTTGATATTTTCCTAACCTGTTAACCTGCCTTTCTGGTTTTATCATGATTGTATGGGTCATTTTAATGCATTTATGCTGATCTAGGTAGGTGAAATGAAGAAGGAGCTTGTGGATCTACAGCCTAAACTGGAGCAAGCTAAAATCGATAACACCAAAATAATGAAAGTAAGAATTTTTCTCACAACCACATTGTAGATTAATCAGTGAATAGATTTATGGTGTTTCAGTTGGTCCCATTGTTTTCTTACAGACAGTTTTGCTTAATGTGGATTATGTCAGCTGCATGTTTCCCTTATGCAGGTGATAGAGGTTGAGTCAGTGGAGGTTGAGGCTAAGAGTAAACTTGTCCGTGTGGATGAGGAAACAGCTACTCTTAAAGCGAATGAAGCCCAGGCTTTGAAGAACGAATGTGAAAGTGATTTAGCTGAGGCCATACCTGCGCTGGAGGCTGCACTCTCCGCCCTGGACACACTCAAGGTCAGCTTGTGCATCAAATGAAACTTGATCAATAACATATTTTGCATTGTAATATTATTTACAGTTGACATTAAGGAAAAGTTTTTTGTCACAATTGAGCAGCTCTAATAAATCATGGTAGTATTTGTTGTACTGAAAAGTTATTAGTTGATTTTAATAAAAAAATTATGTTTAATAGTAATTTTATTACTATTATTTTTATTAAGATTAATTGTCATACAAAAATGGCTCTAAATTTTTTGTTTCAAAACATAATTTCTTTAGTACTTTTAATTTTGGGGGTGAAATATGACAAACAACAATTGACAACAATTAGGATCAAGTTACAGAACACAGGAATAATCCATGTGTGATTAAAGATTTAACAAAGTTTATATAAAGGTTAAAGATTGTTATGAAAGATGTGTGTTGATGTGTAATTTCAGCCATCTGATGTGGCGATTGTAAAAACAATGAAGAACCCTCC
>JAZGTJ010015181.1:0-10011 GCA_036877575.1 Botia almorhae
TCGTCATCGTCCCTTTTAAAATGCTATTGAAACGCTAAGCACTGCCTCAGGTGTGGACAGTAATGCTAACTAAATAATGACCAAGAGACTACAGTTAGTCTGCCTGTGACCACTCAGCCAATCAGAATGCAGAATTTTGCTGCATGAAACCATCGGATCACTAATACTGCATATTGACTAAACACTTATTTGCCAGCTTATTTGTCACTAGGGACACCATTTAAAAAGGAATCGCCCGGTTGCCTCCAGGAGACTTATGTTATAAAACACAAATCTCTCTGTAACAACTGTACATATTTTGAAATGCATTCGTTTTGACTTCAGGTCGAAAAGACAAAAAGCAGGTCTCTTTTGAAAAGATGAGATTCACTGCAAAATATGCTACGGCCTTTCTCCTAGCTCTCTCCGAGACATCCGATGGCATCCATATCACGACATCCTGTGAGATGAAACATTCCCGTCTTGTTTTTTAACCGTTTTTCAATTATTAAGAAGAAAAGTGCTCCTCCATAATGAGGCATCTCATGTGCATTGCTTCAACACGATGATTGATCCTTGTCAATGCCTTCCATTAAAACTCACTTGAACAATCTATGCATAAACCATCCAGCAATTCCACCTATTTCAAATTTTAATGATTATCGTCTCCTGTGGCAAGTACCTTTCAGATACATGACCATTTCATTTGGAGACGCCGCCCAAACAAAGTAAAATAAGACAAGGAGAAGGTAGAGAGAGAAAAATCAATTACACCCAAACAGAAACAAAAATCATAAGGACATTGTTCGCTGTGATGAAACTCTCTGGCTTCATTCTGCGTTCATTGTGCAGTAAAAGATGATGTCTCCACTAAAGAAGTGATTAGACAATCTAACATCACTGCGTTCTTTAAAAATGAAGATTTGGAGAGACAGTAGATCCTGCTCTGTCAGCAAAAACATGTATTGAGCATAGTAATCGGCCTCCAATTTTTCAATTTCTCACTGTACATTCAAACAGCAGGGGGCTCATCTGTACCAGTGCAGGTCTCACTGTTTTCACTTCTTTCAATGGTGTTGCTTGTTCCAAACACATCTTTTCCCTTGTATGCAGTACATCATTTATCATCAGTTTTACATGTCCATCCACAGATCATGTCAGGTGGCTGCTTGTAGCTGTGTGGCCTTTACAAGCTAGTGCCAACATCGACTAGATCAGCATTGGGATCAATCTGATCGACGTACATGAGTCTGTCTCGGTTCTACTGAACCCATATGTAGAAAAAGTTCTTGCTGGAGAACTTTGTAGTTTTGAATGGGGGTCGCTACAAAGATTCTGCTCTCTCAGGTGAGGATTCTCAAACCCTTCCAATTCCAAAACTGTAGATGCAACATGAGAGAGAGTGTCTGTCATTTTACAGGGGCGATGGAGGGAGGACGTTTCAAAATAACCAAAAAACAGAATTGTTAGTGACCCTGCAATATGGCGTCCTTCCTCTAAAAATGAAAGGACAAGAACATAAAAGCAAAAATCCACTAAACCTACTAATAAGTATAATAAGATTAACTGTAACAGAAGCAACAATAATACTAATAATAATAACTTTGATAATAAGAGTAGCAATAACAACAGCAATAATAAGTTGAGATAACGATAAAGAGCTTTGCTATAGTAGGAAACTGAAGTCGAGATGCACTGACAGTCTGGTGTTTATATAGTCTGTCTGATTGAGCTGTTCTTATGGATTAGTCGGGTAGGCACACGAACAGGCACTGCATGCGATGGGGTGATGGTGTGCGTGTATGTGTTGGGGGATTAGGGGGCGTTCTGGTGTAGAACGGAGAGATGGTGGGGCGTCCGAGGTGGAACTGCAGTCCAGTCAGGGCTCATTTCTGCCCGGTGATGGACTGGGATATGGAGCGTGGGGGAATCATGTCGAGCAGATACTCCCGTTGACGGTCCGCTAGGCTGGATGCCTTGTGGCCCCCAATGGCTCCCGGATTTAGATAGGCAATGTTCAGACCTGCGACGACAGGGGGGGCACAAGAGGAACAACAGACAGTACAGTTAAAAAAGTAGGGACAAATTTGGCATAAAACAAAACTGTCAAACAAGAATCGTGATCTACAAAGTCTGAACCAATAAATCAACAGCCTGCAAGCACAGCTTGATGGCACCCTAGTGCTTGTCATCTGTGCAAGTACTTATTTTCCTGTAATATCCAGTGTGTTCTTGTTTAGGATTGAAGAATCCATGTTGGACTCCCTGCTTAGGGTCTGAGAACGTCTGTTAAGATGAACTGAGATAAGACTACACAAATTACAAATCCTGCTTAAATAATTGGTCTCAAATAACCCTCCCCAACAGAACTCCCAGGCTGCCTGCAGTTCAGGTAAACTGCAGTGTTAAAAAAACACCCACTCACCAGGAATATTATAGATCTGCCTGCGGCTGTCATGCTGAGGCCGACTGCTGCCGCTGCCACTGCTGCTTCCGCAACGCTTGCTTGTCATACCCAGCAGCCCGCTGGCCACAGAGAGCTGAGAGGCCTGGGCGAAGTTAGACAGGACACCCCGCGCCGAGCTGGAGAGACCCCGCTGCAGAGCGGCCTGTGGCTGGGGAGTCTGACGAGAGAAACGCGCATTACATTTCATTGTTGTGACTAGCTTGAAGGCAAGGATAAAACAAGCCGACTTCAGCACGTGATTGCATGCAATGAGCGTGTAAAAGTGTGCACCTGTCTGAGTGCATGGTGTCGGATCATGGTCTCCCCTTTGCTCACACTAGGTACAGTCTGAGATGAGCTGGGAGACAGAGCTGCCTGCTGCTGCAACCTTTGTTCAATTTCCTGAAAGAACAAGAGTAAAAACAGACACTGAGGATTAAACTGCAATTAAACATGCGACATGACAGTGTTTGCGAAATTAATAAGTAGCTAATTCAAATTCAAAGTCACGGTTTCAAAATTGTTACACTTCAGTGAAGCTACCCTTTTACCGCCGTTTGAAACAAAACTGCGGGTTGCTTTACGTACTTTTTTTGACATATGTTAGTCAACCCAAGCCGAACTGACATTTCCTGAAAAATCAGACTCGAAAGTTAAATTATAACCAGTATAAGCTTATCGTTGTAAAGGTGAAACTAATCTGTTATGTTCTTGCTTAATAACTGATATCTGTTCATTTTTAACCCAAAACACTTACGAATTGCAGCTTTAAAAAACTAAACAAAAACGTCAGTTACACGTTAACGTCAGTTCCGACTGACCTGTTCTTGTTGCAGAGCTTTAACAAAAGCATTCTTCAGCCTATTGGTGTGCTCAGCCTTCAGGGCTTTCTTCTGATTGGACGTCATGCACTGCTCGCAGAGGATGCGGCCACTTTTCTCCTGCTTCCAGTGTGGCGTGAAGTCAGTCTTGCACTGAGCGCAGAAGAAGGGCTCCACCTGTGTCAGTGACCCCCGCAGTTTACCTGAACAGCGCCAGAAAGAGAGAAAACTGAAGTTCTTTTGCGCTCACATTTTACCAAGTTGAGCAACTTTAACAATATCTGATTCTATTTTCAGGAACGCATGGATAAAATTGGACTAACTAATGTAAAAAGGCATAGCGTGCAGATTTGCAATTTTGCACCCCTTTTTTAAACATAAGAGCTGCTAAATGTTTATACTATTGTTTATAATAATATCTTAAAATGACTTTAACCAAAACATGGAACTCTTCTGTGATTGGCTGTGAAACATCCAATCAGTGTTTATCGTGAATGATAACGGCACTGAAAGTCTTCACCGATTGGTTCTTCCTCTGGCTCTTACCCTGACTATCAATGACGCTCTGCACCACCTCCTCCAACCCGACCATGTAGATGAACTCAGAGTTGGCAGCAGAAGGCAGGAAGTGCAGCAGGGGCGCCGGAGGTTTAGGTGGAGGTATCTCCAGCAGGGTCTTCTCCAGCTGCTTACGCAGGGCAAGTTTAGCAGCCGCTTGGCTGCTGGCCTGGTCGTTCAGAGAAGCGACGCTGGAGGCGCTGGATAGGGCGGAGGGGCTGACGGCGCCCACCCCGCTTACATTCACCCCGACCCCTGCTGCTCCTGCCGCCTGCATGTGTGCCAGATTCATGTAGATAGCCGAGGAACCGGAACGCTGCGAGACCCCCACCTGCTGGCTGGCAGCCTGCATCACACAAACCAAAAAGCAAACCATCAGCAAACAACACGGTGCACTTGTATTGTTCTAGCCAATATATGTTTTGAATTTGAGAGAGATTCAGTATGTTTTTGTTGTTTATATGGCCATTAAGAATACCAAGGAGCGTGCTAGTAGGCTAGTTACAACTCGCCTAAACATATTTTTAAAGCATTTAATTCATGCATTTTTGTATTTAATTAGCAATAATTAAATTGTTAATAATTAGCAATGGCCAACAATAGCCGTTTTTCTAAAATGACATCTCTGAATGAGGTAAAAAGCTTTTGATATATATTGATAATATATTACCCATGTCTCATAGCAACACCCACAACACATTAACTTACAAAACAAATCTTCACTACATTATATAATTGATTTCAAAGTCTGATGTCAAATAATTGCAAAAAACACAATTCAGCAACAAATTAGGAGTTTACAGTAAGAATTGAAGTAAGTTAGAATTGAATTAAGAATTAAGAGTTTAATTCATACCTGCTGATAGCTCACTGTATTACCCAATCCACCTGTGGAGGACCGGCCCATGCTGGGCTTGGAGGGCACTCTCTGACCCTGAAGCTGGGAAGGATTGGGTGCAATAACCCGCTGTGACATCATCATGGGGGGCAAAGATGCATTGGCAGCCGACCTGATTACTGTGTGTCCCTATCAGAATGAAATAAACACAAAGCGATTAATATAACTTGCAGCTCACTGTATGGCCGCTAGATGTCAGCAGACGCTACACATAAAAATGTACTGCATTAACACTAAAGCTTTTGTTTGTACTCAACAGATGGACCATAATTAAACATGGTAACTGGTACCAATCTATACTGTTATGCTAAGCTTAAGGTGCTGCTCCCATGGCAACCAATTGCAGACTCTGAAATGTGTCTAATATGCATAACAGAGCAGAATTAAATGTATTCCTGTGCAGGAAATGCACTTTAACAAATACTAAAAAACACTAAATATTTCTTATGGAGTTAATGAGAAGGAATACATAAAAATCAAGGATAACACCCTGCATATATTAAGGAAGCATGCAGAACACTATTCCGAAGCATGCCTGCAAGAGAAACCAATGTACCTGTGCAGTGCGCAGGTTCTGGGGCTCAGATGAGTGCATGCCTGGCCGCACAGGGAGTTTGCCCAGCCCCTGAGAGCTGTGCATGGGTGACGGCTGCACGGAGGAGGGGGCATTCTGGACCACAGGCACCTAAGAGGAGGATCAAAGGTCAAAGAGGTGTTAAGACCATCTGTCAAAACCTTACAACCTGTACAACCAGGTGATCCTTGCGAATCCACAATCCTCCTCGTATTTAATAAAAAACAATCTTAAATAATCTACTATTAAGACCATTGAAGTTCTTTCCCTGTATTGTTGCTGTTCAGTTAAGCTCAGCTCTTATAAATTTAACTCAAAAGTACAGACTCGTGTTCAATACTGTAACATGAATAAAGTGTAAATATTAAAAGCAATGTATACGCTTTCATCAATTTAGTATTTGATGCCCTACCCATTTTAATAAAAACAAAAATATAAACAACTGTGTTACAGTAACAAGATTCATGATTAAAATGCACCACGTGTGAAATGCAAAACCAGGTATTGTTTGGGAATTTACGAAAGTAATTATTGTGATTAATTAAAGTGTTTATTTACATTTCTCAAACCCTCCCCCCATTTATCTTTGTTCAATGCATCGGTAGCTCCACCCCAAACTCATGTCATTGGTTGAGGCTGGCAGAGTGTCTTCTCCAAACGCTCTGATTGGCAAACTCAGGCAGGACCCGGTAGGTTTCTTTTATGCTGTTTACAGAGCCTAGGGCATCACAGAGACTAATGTAATGTCTCAGGACACCCATTTCAGTGATAACTTCCAGGTAATCGAGCCAGTGTTTATTCCAAAATTAGGCCTTTTGTCAATTCAATATGTACTATAATTAATACATACCATATCAAAATATCATATGCATAACTTATATATTCTTCTATATGTATAACCATGTAATATGACACTATTACATATTTTTATTACTATTATTATTATTATGTCCTATAAATATTGTAATATAATAATATCACAGTTCCCTTTCTCTTACTGTTTTGTTACCCAAAACACAAGGACCCAAAGACAAAACATCTCATAGCCACAGTACACGGGCAAACACATCACACAGGGCTGCGATACAGTATCAGTGAATGCAAGACTGTCCATGTCGCTCCCCGTTACCCTATTTCACCCCCCGCCAGCCAATAGCATTTGTTCTACACTAGAACGATTTACCCGACAGTTTTCCTGGCATTAATTAAGTTGTTTTGTTTGGTGCTAAAACATTGAAGGGGACACTGGCTGTACAAATGAGCTGCAGTGTAGATGTCGCGTTCTAATACAGACAAAACTGCACGCTATACATCCAAAACTGTAATAAGTAAACATGACCACAATCACGCAATGAGTGGTTGCCTTGGCTACTGTCAACATTTAAAGTCCAACCTGTAGTTGATCATTTTATCCCTAAAAACTCATTTTTGATCATTAAAGTTGTGTTTTTAATGTTTTTTTCCTAAAATAACTTGAATGTAACTCTACACCTTTGCTTCGTTTAGTATATGTGGACAGGTGAATATGAAAATTAGAGCCCGCCTTCACTTTTTAGACTGTCCTTGGTAAACTGTAGCTTTAAGAAGAAAAGACCATCCAATGGCAGGAAGGGGCGGGGATTCAAGTATTCAAGTAACCTCTAAAATAACACGCTTCGTTCTTATGGAAAATATGGATTTGTAACAAAAGGTATTTATGGCGCCATTATCTACTACAGAACCACACTGTGCACCAAATGCCAAATCAAAGGCGAGATTACAAATCTTATTATTGCAAAGGTTCATAAACATTCAGAGTTGCTCATAACCCGCTGAGACCATCCAGTCAGGTGACCCAATTAACACTCCTAAGCCAATCACGTTGTTACTAACTCAGCTGGCATCAGGCGTAGTAAAATGCAGAAAAGAAACACGGCTCTCACCTTCTGCACCACATTCTCCTTCTGCATCTGGCTCTGTCTGAGCTTCTTCAGGAGCACCAGCTTGGCCTCCTCCAGCCTCAGCTCCTCTCGGAGAGCTTTGATCATCTGCTGCCGTTCCTCATCGGTCTTCCCCTGCGGAACACACACATCGGGTTTCTACAGACGGACAGATTTTTCGGACAGAGTTTTGAGGCGGTTAACCAAACTCTAACCAATAGGATGGTGTACCTTGAACATCTCTAGGTTGGCTTGATGCTGTTTCTCCTCGGGGTGTGGTGTGCTTCTGGGGCTGGACGCCTCATTGTCTGATAAGATGATGACGTCTGGTGATGGAGTGCGTCGCTCGCGCACTGTTTCACTGAGGATACACACACAGGATCACACATGCATTCATCTTTTGTGCATCCTCCCCTATTATGGTTCCATCTCATCTCCCACTATCTCACCTTCTTCTAGCACTCATGTCCACTGGCTCATCCACTATGTTTTCCTTCCCATTCTTACTGGGGCCCCCGTGGCCCCCGACTCTCAAGTTTCCATTCATTTTCTCCTCGTAGGCCACGGCTCCCATCAGCCCCTGGCTGCCCCCGGGCCCTTTGCCCTCTGCCATGGCTGCTGCCACCGCCGCCCCCTCCAGGGCGGCCAGATCCTTGCGCTTGAGCAGGGCCAGCATCTTCAGCCTTTCCATGGCTTCATGACCCTCCATCTTCAGGCGCTTGGCCAGGGCCTCCTCTCGCTCATCAGGCACCTCCAGACCCCGCTTCAGCAGGTTCAGTCTCAACGCCTCCTCAGACATCCGCTCCATCCTATCAGACACAGACAGACAGAAGCAACATCATCTTATGTCCTATTTGTGGGTCTTAAAATGAACAGAGAACTGTTTCAGTGTTATGTACTTAATGCTTGTATGTCATGGGTAAAAAATGCATGTAGAAATCAAAATGCTGAATTGGAATCGGAAACAAAGCCAGAATCACCAAAATCTGATTTCGGTTTAAAGAAAATCTGTAACATTTTTATCATGATTCAAAGGCATCAAGGCAAATTTCTCTGCTTGAGACCAATGCAAAAGAGCTAGAGAGAGAGAACAAGAAAGAGAGAGAGAGCTGCCATGACTCCCCACACGCCCACAGACTTAACAGAGCCATTAGTCAGCTTCGTGCTGGGTTCGTGGACTACAGCAGTTAGGAAGCACAGTCTCTCCAGCCTTAATTGATAAATTACATGATTATTACATACAAATCAGTGTAACGTTCACGGTTTGACTAAAGGAAATTTGCTTGGGCTGCTAGTACAGCGGGTCTCCCTCCCTCACATTTAGCTGCACAGCCGAACAGAGTCTGCCGATCCCCCCTCACATCCGAACTGTCCTTTTACTGACACCCCTCAACAGTTTGAAACCTTTCTGTGCATCTCACTCACTAAAATATGCTGAGCTCGAACCCGTGACCTCCAAAGCCGAGAGCTGGGAGGTAAAATGTCAGCAGTATATAAAGTTTACAAAACACAATAACAACGATGCACTGCGCACGGGCAACTGCCACTTTATATTTACTGTTTATCTAAAACACAATAGTCTACAAATATATGTGAACTGACGGCCACAGATATTACATCAAAAACAGCCAAACACTCGATTCAATGACACACACGCTCAATTCAATTATTTGATAAAATGTTCTCAAAACTAATAACACACACACACAAAGACCACAACGTGGCATGTTTAAAAAAAAAGGAAAGATTTCCCTTTCCCAGAGAGAAATCACTTGCGTCATTGAAAGCACAGAAAAAACATGATTGTTTTCATTATTTAGAGTAAAGAGACAGAAGAGGGACCCGCATTCGAACCCGTCACCAGGTACAGGCAGAACGTGTGCACCGACCGCTCAGCCACAGCTCCGGCGTTAATTTTAATTGCGAAACAAAGCAAATCTGGTCTAGGAGACAGTGAGAGGAAACTGGAGAGCAGCAGACTGATTAAAAAGCCCCGTCTCGCTAAGAGACAGCAAACCCCGAGAGACGTCGCTCGCCACACAGAACTCGCATCTCCTATAGCACCTCTTAACGGTTATGAAGGAATATTCAACATATGAGGACAACAGATTCTTATGTGGATAGTACAGCATTATGACCAGTGTGTACATGTGTGTGTGTGTACGTGTGTTACAGAATAGAGTCTGGAGCACCACTGACATTCATTTACTGAAGCACCAGATGAGCCAATTCTGACTGCTGCATTCTCACAGGCAGCCGATAACTTCCTGCTCTCCCCTCTGGACAAAAGCACAACACACCACACAGGAGTCCAACAGCCAATGTACAGTAAGATTGTGTGTGTGTGTACAGTCCCATGTGAAGCTCAGATATAAACTGTGGGATCATACATGCAAGTAAGAAAATATGATTGTGTGTACACAGAGGTCTGCTGAGCTCTGAGCATGTGTCACGTACTACATATCTAAATGATCTTGTGCGAGTTTGTTCGTCTTTATTAGTTAGGCACGCTTGGGCGGACCTTTCATGCCCTGAGGGCAGAGAGGCCCTCCCCCTCTCTCTCTCTCACACACACACACACACACACACACACGGAGTGTCTGGGCAGTGAATGTGGGGACTCTTGCAGGCTATTGTTTGTGGCTAAACCTCTTTATGTGTCTGATTTATCTGTATTCAGATTGTAGCTCTAGTCTAAAGGTAGAACAGTATCAGGTGCTGTCCAGTCCTTATGTCTCCATAAACACGCACACACACACACTCACACAAATCCAAGCAAAATAACACTGTAAACAAAAGCGTATATAAATATTCCT
>JAZGTJ010015182.1:0-13554 GCA_036877575.1 Botia almorhae
TCTGTGTGTGAGTGAAGCTCTGTTATCTGTCTCACACAACCGATCTGATGTCTGTGTGTGAGTGAAGCTCTGTTATCTGTCTCACACAACCGATCTGATGTCTATGTGGGAGTGAAGCTCTGTTATCTGTCTCACACAACCGATCTGATGTCTGTGTGTGAGTGAAGCTCTGTTATCTGTCTCACACAACCGATCTGATGTATGTGTGTGAGTGAAGCTCTGTTATCTGTCTCACACAGCTTAACATTATTGCTTGTTATGAGAACATTATTCCAACTTTTTAAATTCTGTAACGTTTCTAACACATTCCTTTAACAACTTACAAATACCATTTCTGAAATATATGATATATATAATGTTGAAAACTTTGTACTAATGTTACTACAAAAACTTTTTGATAGTTTACAGTACTTTTAGAGAACATTAGCCAATATTCTCAAAACGTTCTCTCTTAGCTGGGTGCTCGCTTGAACACATGGTCACTATGTTTACAGTTGTCAAGACGGCCAGCTGGTGTACAGCTTTTCTGTAGCTCAGTGGTTAGAGCATGGCGTTAACAATGCCAAGGTCATGGGTTCGATCCCAAGGATTGCACATACTCAGAATCAATGTATAGTATACATTGGATAAAAGCGTCTGCCAAATGCATAAATGTAAATGTAATATGTTGTTCAGAATGTGTTCAGCGGCAGTGAGTTAATATGAGGAAGGTGTAGTTAGATGCATTTATTCAATGGCCAGATGGGGAAGTCATCATATTCAACTAAATTATGACTGTTTTTGGTGCACAGAAAATTTACCTAAGGTTATAAGTGGACCTCAGGGACAAGAATTTATGATGTGACCCCTTTAAATGTGAGGACAGGCATAAAAATAGCTTGACCTAACGCCAAAGAGACATTGAAAACAACTCCACATATCATCTTTAACTAAATAAACATTAAGTTAAGTTGGTGACTAAATACAGTCTAACGGTTTGGGTGGAGCCAGAGCTGTTAACCACGCCCCTTCAACAGCAGTCTGCTGTGAACATTGAAACAACTACTTTTTTACAGCCAATCAACTCCCAGTGGAAAAAAGCAAGCCACGCCCCCCATTTTTCAGTTTCACTTTGAATGACATCAGAACAGTGAAGTCGGCTGCAGCTTCTGGTTCACACAAAATTTAAGCACAATAAATCATAACAGACATTTCATTTCTCTCAGTATCTTTCGCACACACTTAGTTTCATCTTCACTCAGTGCACCCAAAATTCTCTCATCATTTACTTCCCTGTTGTTTTAAAACTATTTTCTATGAAAAGAAAAGGTGTTTTATTCCATACAATAAAAATGAAGTGTGAAAGCTCCATCAAACTATCATAACTGATAAATAATGAATACATTTCAGTCTGTTCCTGCTGTCCTATGATTTCAGACACTTTGAATACAGTGTTGAGTCCTATCAGCTACTTACTTTAATGACATTTTATGGTGCGTTTGAGGGTGAGTAAAAAAAGACATTTATTTTTTTTTGTGTGAGCTGTTGCAGAGAACTACAGAGGATCAGAACAGACATGAGCTCATATTTCTGAAAACAAAAGTTTAAATTACAATCATAAATGGTTTCATGGCTTGATGCTTTTTTCAACTTCCACAAAAACTTTAATTCTCTCGTTCTTTTAGAAAACCATCTATGGACTGCTGCTTTAAAGAAACCACAAACCACATGTCTCACTGTGTCTGGAACCCTTACTCCCTATGTAGTGCACTAAATGTGGTGTCAGCTATTTTGTAATGTTCTCTGAATTCCTAGTCAACAATTTAATTCCCTGTATAGCAGACTCTTTTATACCCATAATGCAATCTGATTTATAGTGTACAACCAATGTATACTAGCCAATGGTAATGTAAATTACCCATAATGCAATGCGAGGAAGACCGCAAAGCTTATTTGCTTTATTCCTGCAGTATTTTATTCCTGCAGTCTTTTATTCCTGCAGGTTGGTTTTCACTTTATTTACAAGTTATCAAATGTTTAAATCCATGTTGAAATTATACAGATGATGTGTAATAGATTTTCAATGCCTTTTCCAGCTAGGGAGCAGGGAGCGCTCTCAGAACATTGGCTAATGTTCTTTAAAAGTTTCTCAAAGTTATCAAAAAAGTTCTTGCAGTTACATTAGTAGAACCAAAAAAAGTAGTTACAAAATGTCTTAAATTAAAACATTCAAAAAAGATCAAAAATGTTATTCTTAAATTGCTAGTGGATTTTAAAAAGGTTTAAAAATGGCGTTAATACAATGTCCAAAAAACATGTTAGCAGAGTGTTTTTGTGTGTGTGTCCCGCTGTGTTTGTTTGAAGACAAAAGGTGGGAGTAAATTTCAGTTGTGGTAAGAGATATTATTTCTTGAAATACAGTCAGAATATTCACATCTGCTGGAGGGAGATTCTGGTTTACTTCACCTGGCTGTAAATGTTTTAAAAATGTTATAGAATTAAGAATGCTTGAATAATGCTCTTATGACCAAACCGTGACAATACAATGTCTAAAAAAGTTACATTTTAAATGCTCCTAGAACATCAAATGAACATATTTTAGTATTCCTTTTTCCTTTCTGCTTTTCCTTTCTGAAAATATGTTTAAGAAGGTTTGGAAATTGGCTCTTATTATGTTCCTGATTCTCACACCTGAAGTTCTGTCGAGAAGAACTGGGGATATTAACCAAATATTAATGATTTTCCAGTATGATTAGAAGTGGTGATTGTGAAAGTGTGTTTGTGTTCATACAAAAAAAGGCAACCACACACACACACATATTCACACACACACACACATATTTGAGAAGGATGTGGGTACAGTTGTGTGTGTGTGTGTTTGTTTGTGGGTCCTGGTGTGTGTTTGTGGGTACAGTTGTGTGTGTGTATATGATTGTTGATTCAGTGTTTGCCCTGTGGGTACAGGAACTGAGTTCTGTCAGTAAACAGCAACAGAAGCATTTAAGCAGGAGTGTGAAGAGTCAGTTTTCAGCCTCTTTCATCCTGATCAAGCGACGAATCCCCACTGAGAAAAATCACCCAAACACCCGTGATTGGACAGACCTGAGCTTTACAGATAAGACTGAACTGTTCATCACACTCAAACCTGGAAAGAGCTGTAGAAACGTTTCCCTAATGTTATTCAAACTTTTTTCATTCTGTAATGTTTTTAAAATGTTCCACTAAGAATATTATTTCTGTGTACGTGTTTTAGGTTTGTCACTGATATGTTGAAAAATGTTACACTATTCCCTGTTAGCTGTAGTGCATTAAAACAGTGTACACAAGTGTGATATGTGTTTCATACATCACAGCCAATGAAACGACACACAGAAGGATGATGTTTTAAAAAAAATCTTTTCAGACTGCTGCTCTGAACCCTCTGCAAGATGTTTTAAATGAAATTGAAGGAGCTAGCTGTTTTTCCTTCACTGTAATTATACGGAAACACAATGTACATCCAAACTGAATCTGAGTCCTCAGATGAAAGTGGTGTTGTCTCCAATAAACACAGCAACACTAAAATAAAATCATAAAATGGTTCTGGTATTTACTCTGTTATGGGGACCAAATGTCAAGTAAATTACACAAGTATAGTAATAGTATAGTTTAGTATATAGTATAGTATAGTTAGTGTATGGGGATAGAATATACAGTCTGTACAGTATTAAAACCATTACGTCTATGGAATGTCCCTATTAAACATGAAAACTAACTTTGTGTGTGTGTACACAGTGTATAATGTGGGTGCCATATTTGTCACAGCAGGAAAGTGTGCGCAGCTGATTGGTTGAATTCCACCCCTGCTGAGCCAATGAGAGGGTGATATTTTTACACTATTTCCATCAGACGAACTCCCAGCAGAAATCTAGCTACCCTGTTGTGACACGTTCACATACACAAACCCAAAAATGACTCGGGATTCACCTCTGATCTGTTTCCCAACATGACTGCACTGTAACCTTTATTTAAATCTAAACACACCCCACAACAGTGCAGGAATAAAGCTTTTGATTAAAATAACGGCAGCGTTTCAGAGAATCACAAGTAAGTAGCGTTTGATTGCTAATAATTTACCTATAATAATAATTTGAACCAGTTTTGGTTTCCTAGTTACCTGCAGCTTGGGTCTGTCATAGCCTGAACCCAGATTCTCTGCTGTGTTTTTGAGATACAAAATAATGGACATTTATATTGTCACTGCAGTGTATTGCTAATATGAACTAACATCAAATGCCTTAATTTGTGATCATGTCAATGTGACTCATTGTGTGGGGGGGCAATAATGTTCATACAATTTCTAAAAAACTTCCTAGAATATTCAAAATAACATTTGTGTTACTAATTGTGTTGGAAATGTTAGGGAAACGTTCTTACAACCTTGCGTACAGCAAATAGCTATTATTGGCTTGTAGGCTTAATGATGCTCTTCAAGATAAACTGTATGTTTCTCAAGATATTAGTGGCTGTTTCGTCTGACTGAACACTGCACCCAAAAACAACCTTACCAATCTTTTCTCCATGCTGACGATTTCCTTTGAACGTCCTCACATTCTTTGTCTTAATGTCTATGCTGTTGTATTAGAAAAGTGCTGGAACTCTGAGTCAGTGTTGCCCTGAGGAGTTAGCTTTGATGTCAAGAGATGTCTGAAGATTCCACGACCTCCTCCAGCTGCACACATGCAGACGTTACAGATTTGCGTATCGTTCTCTTAATTATTCCGGTTGTGTATTTTCTTCTTGTCTGTGTGCAGGTGGAGTGGCTGAGAGACGAGGAGGTTATTGATCCTGCAGATGATCGCAACTTCTACATCACTGTCGATCACAACCTGATCATCAAACAGGCGCGGCTTTCCGACACCGCTAACTACACCTGTGTCGCTAAGAACATTGTTGCTAAGAGACGCAGCACCACGGCTACAGTCATTGTCTATGGTGAGTATTTTTCATAAAATAAAAAATGTTTTGCATCTTCTTTGCAAGGACACATTCCAGCTAACAATTTTAGGTTGTAAGAACATTTCTTTATTGTTTTCATTAAATAACAAAAGCATTAAAAATGTTATTTTGAATGTTTTAGACACATTCAAAATGTCCAGTTTTTCAGGTGTCGTTTAAACGTTTTTGCTTGGTTTTATAAACATTATTCAAACATTTATTTAATTCTGTAACCTTTTTATAATGTTCCGCTAACTAAAGAATAACGTTTTAGACATATATGATATATAACACTATAAAACCTTCTACTAATATTACTGCAACGTTGCTTGTTGCTTTACTGTCACATTCGGTCACTGATTATTTGGACTTTTGAGGGTTTCAAGCTCTATTTTGTGCCCTATTCATGGAAAAGTGCCTTTTAACTCTATTTTTTTACCACCTGGGAGGCTGTGCAACTCTCCTCTATACTTAATATTCCCTGTAATTCAGGCTCTGCTGTGATAAATTGCTATATGGTGCGTTTGAAATGTTTTTGCAAAATTATTGTTGATTGGAGCGATGACTCACAGCCAGGTTCTCAGAACTTCCTCAGAAATCTCCACAGAGTTCTGCAGAACCGGAACGCCGGGCAGCTCGCCCCTTTATGTAAATCATGAATAGCTTCAACATCACAGCCGTGTCCTGTGATTCACTAGCTGCTTTTGCTAGTCAGAGTAGTAAACATTCATTTACACTAACACATTTGGCAGACATTTTTATCTAAAGCGACTTACAGTACATTCACATTTTTGTCAGCATGCGTGCCCCCTCTGCCAATCGAACCCACAACCTTTGCGCTGCTAACGCAATGCTGCAAGTGTTCTGTTAGATGCAGGAGTAGCTGATATGTGCTTGTGTACACTAGTTTTATTTTGCATTTGTCTCACATATCAGGTCCTCCTGCACATTTCTCAAACAGGTGAGTGTTTAATAGCTTGTAGTCCGTTTGAGAGAGAGAACGGTCTGCTTTTGAAGCCCAGACGCTCTTCCTCCTGACCTAGATTTCCAAAAGCATGAAATTTGTCAGGCTCCAGAGATTTAGAGTTGTGAACTCCACTGCAGCATTTAGAGGTTCAGATGTTTCTGTATCTACCCCAGACTGAGGGCTTTTCTTCTGTACACTCTTTGTTAAATACGAGGGCTTTTTGCTTTTATAACTCTGATATGCTCGGTCAATCCAGCTCCGGTGGAAATGAGCTGATGTTTTGTGAACAAATTCTTCAGGAATCTGTAACCTGCAGAGGAGTTCAGTTTCCTGTGCTGTCCGCTAGCTGCGCTGGCTGCTAGCTGCGCTGGCTGCTAGCTGCGCTGGCCGCTAGCTGCGCTGGCTGCTAGCTTTTTGCAGTTCATTCTGAAGAGTTTTAACTTCTCTGTTATCTCAAATCACAGATAAAAATAAAGAGCATTTTAGACCAATTTACAGCAGTTCTTTTTTGTAGTTTTTTTTTTAGGGATGTTTTGTAGGGACGTTCTGAATGTTCCTAGAACATTGAAGATAGCATTTTTAAAATTTTTGCTACTTAAAAATGTTACTAAATGGAAACATTAGAGAAATGTTCCTACAAGCTCAAACTGTTCGCTGGGGCAGCTGTGAGTGTTTCCACCGAATCTGTTTCATCTCCTCTGATTAAAAATCTGTCAAAGCAAGACTGTGTGTGTGGGTATGTCATAGCTGCTATCTGTGCTAGAGTGCCTCTCCTGCCATTGTGCCACGGCTCATTAAAGCAGATTCAGTGACTCAGTGTTTTTGGGGTTTGGTCGCCTTTCCTCACTGTTGTCATGCTTGGGATCAGCTTGCTAATGCTGGGCGTTTTGTTAATTTCGCTGCAAAAACAAGCCCCTGTCAGTGTCTGAATGATTCGTCACTGTGGGTTTTAATTGGTGTGCAGTTTGACGTGCCCTAGCTATCATCTAAACATGCTAGTAACCGCCTCACAACACAACTCAGAACACACACAATTTTGCACAGGCACCACTGACATTCACTTAAAATAGAGAGGGACAGCGAGAGAGAGAGAGAGAGAGAGAGAGAGAGAGAGAAGAATGAGGGGAGGGCAAGGACGAGAAAACAGATGGAGGGGTGGAATGAAGGTGCTTGGCCATCTTCTGCTCTTTTCTGTTTAGCCTTTAAACTCAGAAAAGATTAAAATGAAAAGGAATACAGCTAATCTACTCCATCACACACACACACACACACACACACACACACGACACACACACACACGACACAGAAGCTTTTAAACTCTTAAACTGTGTCACTCCCAGAGGTGCTATTAACTTACCACACTCCCCTCACATACACACACACACACAAACAGGCGCAGTTACCGCAGCTGTGTGTGTGTGTGTGTGTGTGTGTGTATATGTGTGTATATGTGTGTGTGTGTGTGTGATCAACACATGTGTGTAGGTAAAAGAATCCGTCCGTTGGAATAAAAATTCACATACCAAACACAGCTGCAACACACCATCATTCTCTCTCTCTGTCTCTCTCTCATTCTCTCTCTCTGTGTGTCTCGTTCTTATTATTTCAGGGTCTCTCTCTCATTCTCTAGTTTTCACTAGTTTTTGTGTCCTTACTTATATAATGCATAAGTTATTTTTATTTCATTACATTTTTTTTGTGAAAAATTACTTTTGTAGTTCTTAAGTAATTTCTGTATAGTTTTTGTTTTTACATCTTAAATTATCGCACTACAAATTACATTGAATCATTATGAAACAAACTTCACTTCATCAGAAACTGCACCATCACTAAAATAATACTTTTAAAAATACTTTAAATCACACAGCCGCATCAGAAGTCATCGTGCTGCATTTAGCAATCAGTTATAAAATCTTAACACAGATTCAGTTTATGACATAAAATCTTATATTTTTATAGTATAAATATTTCTTTAGTTTTGTGTGAGGCTCTTTGTATCACATTTTTAGGTCCCCATAAAGAAAAAAGTTTTTAAATCTTACAGAATGATCTATTTTACAAATGTAAAACAGTGGAGTGTGTTCTGTGAGGGTTAGATTTAGGGGTACAGTTAGTGTAGGGGGACAGAATATACAGTTTGTACAGTATAAAAACCATTATGTCTGTAGAATGTCTTTCATGAAATCTGAAACTTGTGTTTTGTGTGTGTGTGTGTGTTTTGTGTGTGTGTGTGTGTGTGTGTGTGTGTGTGTGTGTCGTGTGTGTGTCGTGTGTGTGTGTCGTGTGTGTGTGTGTGTGTCGTGTGTCGTGTGTGTGTGTGTCGTGTGTGTGTCGTGTGTGTCGTGTGTGTGTGTGTGTGTGTGTGTGTGTCGTGTGTGTGTGTGTGTGTGTCGTGTGTGTGTGTGTGTGTGTGTTGTCACAGTAAATGGTGGATGGTCAACATGGACAGAGTGGTCGGCCTGTAACAGTCGTTGTGGGCGGGGCCTACAAAAGAGGACGCGCAGCTGCACCAATCCCGCGCCTTTAAACGGGGGGTCGCCGTGTGATGGACAGGCCATCCAAAAAACGTCCTGCACTTCAATGTGTACAGGTATGACTCCACAGAGCATATTATTTTGACAAAGACAAGAATGTTTTTAATTACTTAGAAACTGATTATGGTCATTCAGATAAATGTCTGTTTCTATACATGTGGAAGAAACTTGAAGAATTTTGATCTTGGGATTAAAAAAAATTCACTCTGGGAACATTGACTTACAAGTGAGGAATTTCTGTCATAAAAACTTTTCCAGGCTAGTTTTAGTTCTTTGTCTCTTGATATCATGAGAGAACTGCATCTTTTCTATGGCCCATCACTTCAGTCAGACACCTCTCATATACTCGGGCCCCTAGAGGCCCCTGAGGGCCAAACACATTTCAACCCAATACTGCCACTCTGAAGCAGGTGAGATTTAAACACCCAGCGGCAGAGATGCCACTGACCCATCCTAGCTAACAGGAAACATTCTCAGAACATTGGCTAATGTTCTCTCAAAGTTATTAAGAATGTTCTTGCAGTACGTTAGTAAAATGTTTTTTTAACATGTCATATATAAAATATTATTCTTAAATTTTAAGGGGAATTTTTTTTCTTTCTTACAACTTAAAATTGTTAGCTGGGTTGTTGCAAACGGCCGTCTCATGCACTTCGTCCCCACGACACAGAATTCAGAGAGAGTCTTAGAATTTAGACCGGACCAGAACAAAGACAGGTGGATGTCTGAAAAACCACAATCATGGAAATTGCATTTTAAATAAAAGTAGTCGAGATAGTATGTAGAGATACTGTGACTTCAAAAACTCCAGTCCACATAGACGCCTGATAAGTTCAACATGTTGTGGATTTAATCACTAAAAAAAGTGTTTCAAATGATTTGTATTGTTTTTGTCTGTGTGTCTGTGTCCAGTGGATGGGGAATGGGCCAGCTGGAGTAAATGGTCTGTGTGTACTACTGAGTGCACTCAGTGGAGAAACAGGGAATGTAATGCTCCCGTGCCCCAGAACGGAGGTAAAGACTGTGATGGAGTCACACTACAGACCCAGAACTGCACAAGTGGACTCTGCCTACAAAGTGAGTAGATTCTCTCTCATACACACACACAATATAATTAAAACGTTGTAAGAAATGCTGTCAAGTACCTCCCAACACTGTACCGAGTCTCTCCCCCACAGAATCTTACTGGTGATTGGTGATGTGATGTCTAATAGTAGGCGGGGTTTCCATTCGCTACAGCGGCCATATTGAGCTTTTCCATTTACAGTAACAGAACTGAGGCATTTGTTAATGTCTATAATCTTGGCTTCATTCCAGTATAGAATGTGTTAGAATATGTTCTTTTTTTGTCTTATTTATTTCTATTACATGAAAAAAACAGACATGTGGCTTTTCAGTTTGTTCAAATCACTGTCACACTGGACACTATGAAAATTGGTCCTGAGAATTGTGAAGAAACTGGAGGCCCCAAACTGACAGGTGACATGAATGCATGTAATCATGAGTCATCAGCGTGGCAGTTTAATTTGTTTGCTGGTGTTTAAAGAGATTATTGTGAGCGAGCCAGCGGGAGAGAGAGTCTGAGGGTGTAATGGATTTGAAGTCTGACTCTTCCCTCAGGCTCTCCCTCCCTGAAGTTTAAACTCTGAAAGTTTTTCCTCTTAAAAGTTGAGCAGGCGCAATACATTTAACCCCACTTATCTCCAGCTCTCTCTCTCTCTCTCTTTCTCTCTCACTCCACAAGCTAATGTGCTCCCTAGCATGTGAAACATCATAGCCCGTTTTCACTCCTGGCACAAATAGTAGGAAGCAACATAGACCCTTTATACACTTGATACTAAGATCTATCCGACACGATCTACAGGTGTGAAGCGTGTCCAAACCCTCAAACTACACATGAAGGTAGTCAAAAATGTTTGTGACTATCGCGTTTGTAGCGTAAACACTAATCCACCCCGATGCCTCCCGGACAACAGTTAAGTGCTGTGAAGTATATACACACACACACTTCTCTAGTATGCTGGTGTCGTGTGACCAAACATTACTTTACTGGTTTTATGACACATTGTCAGCTTTACAACTGAACGAGCTGTGGCAATAATCAAATGCCTTCAAATGAGCATTGGAAAGACTGATTCATTTTATAAAATTGGTTTGTTGGATGATGTTTATGTTAATGACAAACTCTTTCGTTTCACTGCACAGTAAGTTCCTACGCAGCATTTTATGTCTATTTGTATTTGGCACAGTGTTTGGTTAATATATCGCAATACAGTGTTTGGTTTTTAGCTTTGTTTTATAAATAATTTCTTATATTTAGTATAAATGATCATTTCAAATGTAAAGTTGTCATCTGAATGGAGAAGTTAGTCCAGTGTGATAAATGTCACAACAGAACAGATATTTACCTGATTACCATCTCACCTGGGGAGCTGATTTTTAAATGTCATCTAGCTGAGGTGCATGTCAATGTTGTTTTCCTCTCTGTGAGGTACCTGCTGAATTCTTTTTATCACATCACCAGTTAACAATTTTAGGTTGTAGGAACGTTTCCCTTACATTTCCATCAAGTAACAAAAACGTTAAAAATGTTATTTTGACATTTCTATGAACATTCAAAACCTCTAGTTTTTTTTAAACATATTACAAGTGGAACAAGTTGTTGTTGAAGAGCGTTTTTTAAATTTTGAGAGAATGTTTAGAAAACATTAGCCAACATTCTGAGAATGTTCCCTGTTAGCTGGGTCTTCTGTTCAGACGAGCTGTCTCATGTCCTTTAATCATTAGTGTTAATTTGTCTAATACCTGCTTCCTCTCTCTGAAGGTTCAGTATATCAGCTCTCTTCTCAGCCTGTGGGGACGAGAGAGGAGGGGGGGACATGTGAGTGTCTGTTTCATCTCTTGTGTTTTGTTTGCATGTCATTGGCGCTCTGTTCTGCTCTTCTAAAGTAGATTCTGCTTCGCTTTGCTGTTTTTGTGTTTTATTTTTCCACTCACTAAAGTCACACCATCTCACTTCTTTGCTTTCTCTCGCTTTGCATATTTTCTTTGTGTTGAATGGAAACATATCTCAGATAAAGTCTGGCTTTATCAGACACAAACTGTCTGTAAGCACATCATTTCCATGTCTCCAGGCTCTGCACTTGGCGGCCATCTTTGCAACACCTCCGAGCAGCTAGTTCAGTCATACAAGATCAAGTTCTATCTACTTGAATGAGGGAAGACAAATGTCTCTAAACTCACTGACTAAGATCACAATAAAACAATATATTTCAGACCCACTATTAAACCTGATATTAACTGTACCATAAATTCTGTTTCTAAAGCTCAAATTACGCTATAAAAGCATGTTTTTACAAATTGTTTCAGAACTGCAGCATCTTGTTATTTCTATAATCTTCGTTTATACGCCACTGAAGTAATTCAGAATTCTGCAAAATCGAAACAAAACATGAAATCACAATGGACCTCCAGTATACATGTTCTTCATGAATTTCCTTCGATTTATTGTGCATCATAATATTTATATAAGATTTTTCCATTTTTTGGGTCTTCATTTCCTGTCTAATATATCTATTTCACTTGTGTTGTGTTCTAGAAGTTAAATAACTCTTTGTGTTGTTATTAATCTGATTATCTGAGCAGAGAATAATCTACCTGTAAACAAAGTTATGTCTTTAAACATCTGATTATACCACAGTATAAACTGTGACGTCTTACAATGTCTGTACATTTCACTTGAGCTGTGAGCTTAAGGATATTGTGTGGTCTCTTAAACTGGATTAGGAGCCGAGTGATATGTTTGTTATTTACATTTAGGCATTTGGCAGACGCTTTTATCCAAAGTTATGAATGTGACACCCAGAGAACAGAGGCAAATATCAGACAGTCTGATCCAGTCTTTCTTTATAGAGCAGAACTGCTTCATGCTGTGTGTTTATGAAAACAGCTTGTCTGTCACAACATCACTCAGTCTGCTTTATGACTTTGATGACAGACATATTTCACTCTGAATAATGAATCTGAATTACAGTCCTTTTATCTGTGTTCTTTTGTTTCTGCTCATTATGACATGCTTTTCAGAAAGTATAAAGGCACTTTCAAATCAGAATCACATCGTGGGTGGTAGCCGACAGTTCATGGTTTCAGGTTCAAAGCATGTTTATGGTTAGGCAAAATTGTTTCGTTAACTAGTTGGTTAAAGGCAGGTGATTTTTTGGCGACATTTTTTGTTCTGCTGATTGAAATTCTCTTCATGTCCTGAAAGCAATCACTGAGTAAAGTGTTTAAATATATTTATATGAATATATATCTTCTGTGGGAGACACTGGACCATAAAATGTTTCTCCAATCCTTCAGTTCAAGTGCAGTGATTGGATATTCATGTGTGGATGTGTTCATGTATTTTGGAGGAGGCGTGGCTTTGAAGATGCTCTGAATGGAAGGCGGGATCTTATCTTATCTTTAACAGCCAGCCGCTGTTGCTAGCCTGCCATTCTTATCACAGTAACAATATGCATTACTGTATAGTTATTTTTGCTGGTAATGTAATGATGAAACACAGAACACCACCAGCGCAGCATAACGGCATTTCTTATGCAGTTAAAGCTTCAATCTGGAATGTTTTGGATCCAAAAAAAAAAAAAATCAGTTAATGATCAAGTAAATAGCAAATCAGTGTTTAACACGATCTCTTTACCTTGCCCTGATTCACAACAGTAAGTTTAAAATAATAATTTATAACTTAAAGTGACGCGTCTGGTTTCCCAGGAAATGATGATTCATTTGACTTGTGTGTAGAGTAACCTGTAGTTTTATGTGTTGAACAGGGATGGTGACAGAGGCAAACATTACAGATCACCGCTTTAAGTAGCAGTAAGATCTTTTCACCAGTAGGAGCTGTTAACTGAATCCGGGAATGACTTGATACTTGATTGTGTGTGTCTGTGTGTCTTGGGAAGACAGTGTTATCTCTGTACTCCTGAAGCTCTATTATTTATTAAACATTTCCTCTTTAATCGCCCCCAACAGCCGCAATCCTCCTTTCTCTCTCTCTCTCTCTCCCTCTCTCTCTCTCTCTCTCTCTCTCTCTCTCTC
>JAZGTJ010015183.1:0-13554 GCA_036877575.1 Botia almorhae
ACAGTTTTATAAATTACATGATTAAGTGTGACCTTTTTTATATGTTGTATAATATTATGCATGTTTTAGATGGTTAGACAAGATACAGGGGCATCATAAAAATATATTTAAGATGTAGTATAATATTGTGGATCTTGCCGAACATTTTAACTAACTAACTAACTAACTAACTAACCTATTGACGAATGAACTAACCAAACGCCACATTTATTAACTAACTAACAATCAACTGTTTGACTACAGTTTTAACTAATAAACTATCTGAAAATTTTAACTAAAATTTAGAACAAATATTTTTCCTCTATGACAGTTGCTTTCAACAACATCAGCAATGATCCTTGTTACAACTATGAATCTCTGGATCGACCCTGGAGAGCCTCAAATGAAAGTGGATTATATATTTGTGATGAATACTTCTTGTGGAATGGCTGGTACAGACTTTTCCACAATGGGATGAACATACGGATGTCAGAGAACTGTGTTAGTTTATCCAGCTGTAACACATATTACAGTCTGTGGCTTAATGCACCACATCCTCAGATAGAGGATGGAGTGGTGACCAGGGAGGTCTGTTTGTCCAGTTGGGGGAGCTGCTGTGATTATAAGTCAACACCCATCAGAATCAAAGCCTGCCCAGGCGATTATTATGTCTATGAACTGGTACAGGTCTGGCCAAACTGGTGTACAGGATATTGCACAGGTACTGTTTTTAATGTATTCGAGATATTTGAAGTATGGTAATAGTTAAATAGTTATCTAATAATGTTTTAAAATGTGCTTTTTGTAGATCCCAGCACTGTATCACACATAGTTTCCTCAACTCCAGCATCAGTTACTGGATCCAGCATAACATTTAGTAGGTTTACACTGTCAGAATGATCTTTAATGGTCTAATATTGTTAATAGAATGTCTAAAAATGTTATTTTGTTATTTTATATTGTAATGTAATAATGTAATTTTGTTATGCACGTTTTTCTGCTCGTATACAGTTACATGAGTATCGTCATGTACTATATCCATGGCTGAACTGTCTCTTACTGTGTTCCTCATTTACTTTATTGTTGCTTCTTTTGGTCTCAACAGTAGATTACGACCCGTGCTATAGCTACAAGATTTTAGACGATGGCTGGAGAAGTACACTCAATTACTTTTATCAGTACAGACATGATGACACGCGTGTGGAGTGGGACGGCTGGTATCGACTCTTCATCAATGGGTCGAGCGCTCAGATGCCTGAGTGGTGTTTTGATTATATGTCATGTGGAGGTTTCAGTTCTCTGTGGCTCGGTGGTCCTCATCCTCAGCTAGAAGATGGAGTTGTGACTCGTGAAGTGTATGGTTCACAAAATGCCCAGTGCAGCTACTACACATCCAACCCCATCCAAATCAAAGCTTGTCCTGGAAACTATTATGTCTACAAACTGACAAGGCCAAATATATTGATACCTGCTCCATCATATTGTGCAGGTACAGTCATCCTACTTCATGCTAACGTGCATTTACTGACATAATTTTTGGAACCTTTAGGAACCTTTAAAATCTGCATTATAATTGCACATCAGACGCAAAAAACAGTATTCTTTACAATTGTCAGTCTTAAATTAGTCACTCTTTTTTCTCACGTCAGTTTCATTCAGTTCCCTGAGTGTTGATCCCTGCTACGACTACATCAGCCTAGATGAGCCTTGGAGAGCCACCAACAATCCTTATTATAAAGATTACTCTGTAAAGTGTGATTATAATGAGAATTGGAACGGTACAGGATGGTACAGGCTTTTCTACAAAGGACAAAGTGCCCAGATGCCAGAATCGTGTGTGAGTTATGGAATGTGTAGTTCCTATAACCCACTGTCACTCAGTGAGCCTCACCCACAGCTGGAGGATGGAGTGGTCACCAGGCATGTCTGTAGCTCCTCATCAAATGGCTGCTGTGGTTCCAGATCTCATCCCATACGAGTCAAAGCGTGTCCAGGAAATTACTATGTGTATGAGTTTGTCAAGCCAATGTCCTGCTCTGCTTACTGCATAGGTAGATTGATGTCATTGGCTCATTCTAGACATCACAGTGGACACATAATATTATATTACAATATTTAAATGGTTTCTGTATGATGTTCTTTTTACAGAATTTAGCAACACTTTTATAACGACCCCTGATTCAAGTCTTTCAGGTATTTTCATCATTGAAAACAAATAACAGATGTGACATCACATAATTACACAGCATTGAAATATATTCATTGCGTAATACTAGATCTGAGCTGATATCTGCGATAGGTCAGTTTTGTGTGTTTGTGTGTCAACACAGGCCCGTTTTATCCAGCTGGGGCTGAAGCTGAAGACACAGAGAACGAACATTCTGATGACGGGGTCTCACCAGTGATAAGCCTCCTGCAGTCATATCCATTTTTTGGGCAGACGTACAACCAGTTATATGTAAGTTATTCAGCGGAAATATTTATAAACATCATAGCACAAGGTTTGGGTAAGGATTGGTTTGGTTTAAGCTTAGTTGCATGTAATTATGCATAATTTACAGTCACTATAGTAACAACATGTAGCGTATAACAAATACAATTTTTTTTTAACAAGTCTTCATTGGTTTCAGGTCAGCAATAATGGACTCTTGACTTTTGACTGGCCAATGTACAGCTACACTCCCTTCCAGTTTCCAGCTTACAGTGGACGAGACATCATCGCTCCGTTCTTGACAGACATTGACACCCGTGACAATGGTGTCATTTCATATCATCAATACATCTCTGGCAATGTCCTTACAGAGGCCACACAAGACATAAATCAATATTTCCCTGACCTGACCTTCACTGCTACATGGGTCTTTATCGCAACATGGAACAGAGTTGCATATTACCCACTTTCAGGAACAGTAAGGGGCCCAATTGAATTTCCTGACAAACAAAAAAGTACTGTAACTGTACATGCCGTAACTGTACATGTTTAACTGTACGTACCGTAACTGCTTTATATAAAATGATTATTAGACCTTGTTTTACTTCTTTTGTCTTTCTGTCTTTTGTAGGAAACCTCTTTCCAGGTGGTTTTGATTTCAGATGGTCATTTCTCATTTGTTTTAATGAACTATGGTGAAATTGCTCCGACACAACACTTTGTACAGGTGTGCACAGCATGACAACCTCGTAAACCATCGCACTTCTTTAGACCTACTAAATAAGCTGCTGAAAGTCTTGTCTGCTCATTTATTTTAGGCTGGTTTTGACACACATGACTCAAGTCGACATTTCTCAATTTTGGGGTCCCTCGTGAGTGACATCACAAGCATAACATACAGTACCAATGTAAACGTTCCGGGCAGATGGGCCTTCAGAACAGATCATGGAGCACACAGTTGTCACTTCAATGGTGACGGCATCTTTGTATACTTCTCCTTTAAAAATGATTGTCACAATGATTTTGACAATATGTGGTGATGTTTTTCACCTCATCCATGTTAACGTGCTACATTGTAGGTGTTCCAGTGCAGTTTGGAGACTCTTTCTGGACTGATGCCAACTGCCAGCAGAAATGCACCTGTACTATGATAGGCCTCCAATGCAGCCAGGAACCTTGCGCCTTCTCCCAAGCCTGTCGTCCCGCTGCCTTCCAATACTCTTGCCAGAACATTCAACGGCAAACCTGTACCATCTCTGGTGATCCTCACTACTACACGTTTGACAATCAGATCTTTCACTTTCAAGGGACCTGCACTTATGTTCTGTCTGAGGTACGTCCTTCACCATTCTGTCCATGACATGCTGTGTATTGCAGAATATCTATGAATTCATTGGTAATCCTTGTGTCTTTATTTAGGCCTGTGACAACGGTTTGCCGTACTATCGCATTGAGGGGAAAAACGAGCATCGGGGCAGTACCCATGTGTCATGGACTCGCATGGTCAGAGTTTCTGTCTATGATGAAGTCATTGAATTGGTCAAAGATCATTATTACGAAGTGAAGGTCAGTATAAGCTTTGTTGTAAATCTCTTAAATACCTTTTACACTGTTATGCTTCTTATTTTCTTCATTTTCCTTATTTCTGTAAATGTCTGTAATGCTTTTGTGCATTATAAAAAGTACACTTTAATACATAAAAAAGAATCTAATTAAAGCTGCAATCCATCATTTTTGGGGTTAATAAACAAAATCCGTTATTGAGCAAGTACATGACAGAACAGGCGTTTGTCTTACCGTCCCCTGATTCACGACAGTACGTTTATAGCTTTCCTGTAGCTCTGTGGTTAGAGCATGGCGATAACAACGCCAAGGTCATGGGTTCGATCCCAGGGATTGCACATACTCAATGTATAGTGATCAACGTGTAGTATAATGCAATGTAAGTCGCTTTGGATTAAAGCGTCTGCCAAATGCCTAAATGTAAATAACAATGACTTATATTTAAGGTGCCGTGTCCAAAGAAGATCCACCTACCAGTGCAGCGTTTTCAGCTTGTTCTTACAGCAGTTGTTGAGAATTTAAATTTGTCATCTACATTAAGAATTATCTCAACAAGTACCTCGCAATTTTATGTTTCAAACAGAGATGGCGGTAAAGAGGCAGAAGTTATGAATTGGAGCTTTAAAGGGATAGTTCACCCGAAAAATGAACATTTGTTAAAATAATGCATTCTATATTCACATTCCTGTTTTCTTTATTTTAAATATTGTCTAGGTTAATGGAAGCTTTGCAGCAACACCATTCACCCTTCGCAATGGTTCCATCCAAGTCTATTGGTCAGGTTTCTCTGTGGCCATCAGCACAGACTTTGGGCTACTTGTTACATATGATGCATATAGCTACGTTAGCATCTCTGTACCTTATGAATACTATAATGCCACCTGTGGTCTGTGCGGGAACTTCAACCTGCATCCTGACGATGACTTCCGTTCACCTGCTGGGGAGATCTTGAGCTCAGACGTGGACTTTGCCAATACTTGGAAAGTGGAAAGTGACACAGACCCCGAATGCCATACTGTCAGATGTGCTGGTTTGGCCTGTGCTGATTGTACCACTGATGAAATGAGTGTTTACAGAAGCACAAGCCACTGTGGAATCCTAGAAGATGTTGTGGGCCCTTTTGCCACTTGCCACTCAGTGCTTGCACCACAAACTTATATAGAGAACTGTGCCTATGATCTTTGCTTAGGAGGTGGGTACCAGCCCGTTCTGTGTCAGGCTCTCAATGTGTATGCAACTCAATGCCAGCAGCAGGGTGTACAGTTAGGGCAGTGGAGACAAACAGGATTTTGTGGTAAGCCATTATTTTTCTGCACTGATTCTAAAAAACAAGTCTCAGTGCAAGCTGAAAGATCACATAAATATATGCATGTTCTCACATTCTATCCTTCATTTCCAGAGATCCAATGTCCAGAGCACAGCCATTATGAGTTTCAAGGAACAAGCTGCCCAGCAACCTGCAGTAATCCCTCCGCCCCAGCAAACTGTCCTTTGCCCAGTCAGGAGAGCTGTATCTGTGATGAGGGGTACATTCTCAGTGCTGGGGTATGTGTGCCTGAAGCAAACTGTGGTTGCACTTTTGAGGGATTCTATTATGCCGAAGGTCAGTCAGTAGTGTTGGACAGTGATTGCGGAAGACAGTGTTTATGCAGTAGAGAATCAATGATCTGCAGTCAGCACCAATGTGGTCCAGCTGAGGTGTGTGGAACCCATAATGGTGTGAGGGGCTGTAGACCTATCAGCTATGCCACCTGCTCTGTTGAAAACCTTGGATCATATCACACCTTTGATGGACAAACCTTCAGATATCCAGGAGCTTGTGGATTGACCCTTGCTAGGGTGATGGGACCATCACAGCTACCATACTTTGTTTTGACAGTGGAGAAAGTCCCCAAAGGTCTTCAAGACTTTGCCAGGTTACTGAAGTTTGAGACAGGAGGAATCCAGGTCTCCATAGAAATGGGAGAAGGCAGCAAAGTCAAGGTTAGGCCAAATCTTACTGGAATTTCCAAACCTTTCATCATCCAGTAAAAATAACATAATTCCTTTTATCTTATAAAGTTACATAATGAATTTAAAGAATGAACTCATTGTTTTGTTTTTCGTTCTTCTTAGGTGGATGGACAGATGGTTGGTATACCCACCAGTGTTGGTTCTGGTCAAATTCGCATCTATCACAGCAGTGTAAGGGGTTTTGTTTTGGAAACAAACTTTGGCGTGACAGTGAGAGCAGATTGGCCACATGTTGTCAGAATCACGGCACCAAGCACATACAACGGTACACTTGGAGGTCTATGTGGAAACCTGAATGGAAACATTGACGATGAGTTTTACAGTCCAGATGGTGTCTTGCTGAGCAACTCCCAGCTGTTTGCAGACAGCTGGCGTGATGGGTCCCTATCAGCCCACTGTGAGGATCCAATGGACACCTGGGAAACAGGACATTATCAGAACAATAGTCAGTTTATTGATCACTGCAGTATTATGGGTTTAAATTATGGGCCATTTTCCGATTGCAACCGAGCTCTAGACCCTTCGCAGCGCTTGCAAGATTGCATTTGGATGCTGGAGCAAACAGGGGGCGCCAGAGAGGCCCTATGTGAGGCTCTGCGAAGTTTTGCACTGCTTTGCCAGCAGAATGGCTTTGCAGTTCAAGACTGGAGAAGTGTCACTCACTGTGGTGAGTATTTAGTGCTGTTATGGGGTCTTCTAAATTTCCTCCTAACGGGGCAAAGTGCTCGTCGTGTCTTTTATTGCCATTTTTGTCATTATATTTTTGTTATTCCAGATCCAGCCTGTCCACCAAATACCCATTACGAACTTTGCGGCACATTCTGTCCTGCATCCTGCCCCAGCCTTTCTTTTCCATTCCAGTGTACCTTGCCGTGCCAGGAGGGATGCCAGTGTAATGACGGACAGGTTCTGAATGGAGATCGCTGTGTGCTTCCCACAGGGTGTGGTTGCCACTTCTCTGGGACTTACCGGCAGCCTGGAGAGCAGTTCTGGCATGGTGAAGAATGCCAGTTCCACTGTGTTTGTAATGGAGTCACTGGAAATGTCCATTGCACACCATCATCTTGCAGTGAACAAGAGGTCTGCCATGTGGTGGAAGGGGAGTACGGCTGCCATCCACGTCCACATGCTACTTGCTCTGCTTCAGGAGATCCCCACTACATCTCCTTTGACGGATCCATGTTTGACTTTCAGGGCACATGTCGATATGTGCTGGCCACAGTTTGCAATGACACTCGTGGGGTTCCGCATTTCCAGGTCGATGCAAGGAATGAACCGTGGAATGGACTGTCAGTGTCAATAACTGTGGAAGTTTTTGTCAACGTTTCAGGACATCTCGTGCACATGTCACAGGATATGAACGGTTATTCTACTGTGGAGGTAAACAAGCCTCACTCACATGCAATATTGCAATGTAGGAAAATACTTGACCCATGAACATTGACAAGCTTGCTTTACTCTTTACTCTCTACAAGACCAGTTCTCTGTTGACGTTGTCTTACTGTAGTTTACGAAAACTGTGGTGTCTGTTTGACATCATCAATCCTTTGGTTTGTGTTTTTTCAGGTTGACGGAGAGACTAGAAACCTCCCTGTCTTGCTTGACTCTGGCCGAGTATCTGTCTACTCTACTGGACAATTCATATTCGTCTCAACTGACTTCGGCTTCAGTGTGACTTATGGTGGCTCTTGGGCAGTGAACATCATCGTACCAGCAAACTACAGTGGAGTTACATGTGGGCTTTGTGGCAACTTTAATGGCCTGCGGGGCGATGACTTCATGACTCGTTCTGGTGCTCTGGCACCTTCAGCAGACCAGTTCGGAGCAGATTGGAAGGTTGAAGACGAGCTTATATGCAGTCATGGATGTGGTAACAATTGCCCATTGTGTCAAGATCAGACAACTGCTGATGCCCTGTGTGACATCATCAGGGCCAGTCAAGGCCCCTTAAGCTTCTGCCATGCTAATGTAGATCCTCAGCCCTACTTTAACGACTGTGTGTTTGATGTGTGCCTTTCTGGGGACCGTAATGATGTCCTGTGTCGCGCTATTCAAAGCTATGTGAGTGCCTGCCAATCGAGCAATGCCGTTATCTACCCCTGGAGACAACATGCATCCTGCTGTAAGTGTGCTTAAAGGAAAGAGGTTACTAAAAATGTACAGTTCTGTTATTTATTCGCCTTGCTTTTAAAATTAAATGGTTATTAATGGTTATTATAAAAGTTATTTTTAAAGCTTCATGAACATTCAAAACGTTCTGTTTTTTAGACAGTGTATTCACATTATTGTTTGGATTATAAAAACGTTATTCAAAATAATAATCGTTTTCAGTTCTTTAACGATTTTAAAACATTCCACTAACTACCAAAGAGTAACATTTTTTGATTTAGGATCTATAATGTTAGGAAAACATTCTTTTTAATAACTTTAGAGAGAATTACATTTATTTCATTAATTGCATTTTGTTTCTTACATTGCCAGTTATGACCTGTCCAGAGAACAGCCACTACGAGCTGTGCGGAACAGACTGTGGTCATACGTGCGCCAGCAGCATTGATGCTAGTTGTCAGCACACATGCTCAGAAGGTTGTTTCTGTAATGATGGATTTGTGAGGAGCGGAGGACTCTGTGTGCCAGTGGAGCAATGTGGCTGCTTATACGACGGATTCTACTATGAAGTAAGAATCAACACAAACTGAATGGCCAATATAATAATGGCCGTATTTATGGAAATGCAAAACTGAACTGTATTGATATGATTCCATAGATCGGTGAGCAATTCTGGGATTCAGAATGTTCTCAATTCTGTGAGTGTTTTGCCCCGAATGATCTGCGCTGCTCGGCGTCTTCCTGCCCCCCGAGCTTGGAATGTGCTGTCAGAGACGGACTGCGTGGCTGCTACAGTCAGTTGTCAACATGTACAGTCTGGGGTGATCCACACTACATCACCTTTGATGGGGCGGTGGCCCATTTCCAGGTGTGATTTGTATGATGTGTAATGACTTCCATGAGCGTAAAAAATTGCGGCATGTTTTTGGGTGTTTGTGTGTGTTGCTTTAAAACAGTCATGTCTGATGTCACGTAACGTCACTTTATTCAAGCCCATCGTAAATCTTAACACAAGGTGGATTCAGTCAATTTGTTCCGATTCAGGAGTAAATGAATCATTTATGGCAGGGGAGAAATTAACAGGATACATTGTGCCAAATTTCCACTAGGGAACGTGTTCTTATGAGATCGCCAATACCTGTGGAAATACTTCCAGTGATGACCTGGCCTTCCGTGTGGTGGCCACCAACAGACACCGGGGAAACCGGGTGGTGTCATTTGTGTCAGTAGTGGATGTTTGGTTGTCTCAGGATGGAGTACAGACGCATATTACAATTGGACAGAACAGGGGATTTACAGTAAGTTACAGTCTAGTGTTGGTTACACCAGTGTCGGTTCCTGAATACCAGTATATTGATCTATATAAATTTTCCTACAGTTTGATGGGAGCTACAGTGGTCTTGTAGAGGTCCACGAGGAGCAGGGATTTGTGGTCCTGAACGCACTCAATAAATTCATGGTCCACTTTGATGGTCATAGCACCCTTCTAATCCGACTGAGCCGAAGCTTCCATGGATCAGTATGTGGAATGTGTGGCAATTTCAATGGTGACCCTGCAGATGACAAAGTGCTGCCCAGTGGGGTCACGGCACCTGATGACTTCACCTTCGGCCACAGCTGGATATCAAGCATCAGTTCTGAAGGGTAACAACATCCACTTGTGCCCAGCTTTAAAGTTTTTACTTAAGCCTTCAGTGTTTCTAAAACAAGAATTATTTGAGAATCAATATTGTGTATGACAATAGGACTTCTGAAATCTCTGCCTGATCTACAGTGACAAAACATGTTGCTTGTGAGTGACGTTGTGTTTCACTGATGATGTCATTCATCTTTAGTTGTGGCGTGAATGATCAGAACCGTGATGCTGATGAGTGTCCATTCAGACAGCGGTATTCTGAGCTCTGCGGTATGATCAACAACACAACCGGACCCTTCCAGCAGTGTCATCGTCATGTCGACCCTGAACCTTATTACTACTCCTGTGTGTATGACCTGTGTCTCTCCTCACCTGCCAACGGCGTGTTGTGTTCCGCTCTTGAGGCGTATGAGGCAGCTTGTGCCGTCCTGAATAGACACGTCTCAGAGTGGCGCTCCAGTGCGCAGTGTCGTAAGTCACGATACTTTATAAATCTATATTTGGCAGGAAGGAATAATGGCATGATGGGTGTGACATTCCTGCCAAGTCTGCTGATGAATGTTACTCAGAAAACACTTTGTAAGGGTGTGAAATCCTGAAGAGGCTAGCAAATAGCAACTTAGCTGTGAAGGCAAAAGATCACACCCTCTCTTCACACAGATCCACAGATCATTACTTTTGGTCATATCTGGCTTAAAACCTACACCTGTTAATGTATTATGTTGTTTTGTTTTAGTCTAGCATTTTTATTCATAATACATAAACTGAAGTGTCTAAAGATTGATTCTCTGGTGCTCGTGACTTAGCTGTGACAGATCCCTGCTCCACCCTTAACTGTACTGAAAATGAATGGTGTGGACAGCATCATGGTGTTTATGGCTGTTTCTGTAACGAAGACCAACCCAGATCAGACCCGGACTCTTTCGGTACGACTTGATCCATTACAAACTTTCAAACAGGTAATGAATTCTTTTTTTCTTTTGAGTCAGTGCTGTGTTTCTTTTACCCAGAATTCTCCGAGATGTGTGAAGGCAGCTCTGGGTTCATGTCTCTGTCTCGCTGTCAGCTGTTTGAAGCTGGTTTTGCTGCTGACCTCTTACACCTCAATGACCCCAGCTGCAGAGCAACCGTCCGGAATGACAGAGTGGAGTTCCGTTTTGACAGCAATGACCACATCTGTGGTACAAGTCTTGTGGTGAGATATATTATTTATTATTTTTAATCTACTTATGTAACTTTTATCTACTTACAAGTGCATGATTAATTAGTGTTCAAATCATGTTCAAGTCTCCTTACCACAGATCCTAACAGTTAATAATAATGATTGATCATTTTTGCTGCCGGGTCTAATTTCACGGGAAATGTCAGTTTGGCTTCATTTGACATCAACATACATAATAAAAAAAAAATTAAGTAACCTGCGATTTTTTGATTCAAACAGAGATGAAGGTTACAGATTGCAGCTTTAAATTACAGATTGTGATCACTTGTTTAAAATAGCCTTTTTATTATTTCTCTGCAAGATAATTTGTTATATTATGATAAGCACAAATGTTTGGTCTCTGTTTCACAGGCCAATGGCACCCACTTCATTTATGAGAATTTTATTTTGGGGGGGCTGAACTCTGAGGGTCTCATCAGCAGGAAGAAGATTCTGAAGCTGCGTTTCAGCTGTGTATACCACCAAACCCAAACACTCTCGCTGGACATCAACCCTCTGGGGAGGTGGGACTCGCTACAATGCTGGAGGCATTTGTTGAAAAAATAGTTGACATACAAATGCATCTATACGTTAACAAACAAATGAATTAATGTATTAATATGTCATTCACCCTGACAACTCCTGATTTTATGAGGTAGGTAATAACATAAAGTTCGATCCGTTATTTCAACAGCATTGTGCACAAGACGCTTCCCGCTGGTGAAGGCACATATCAGGTCAGGATGATTCCATATAAGGACGCTGGATTCTCTGATCCCTTCACCGGTAGTGTGAACGCTGAGGTGGATCAGGAGATGTTTGTGGAGGTCCGTGTGGATGGAGTTGACAGTCAACAGTTTGCCTCCGTGATTGACATGTGTTGGGCTACACCTGTGAACGATCCTCTCTTCCCTCTGCGCTGGGACCTCATCATTCATGAGTAAGACAATGCTTTCCTCCCAGTTAACCATTTTGGGTTGTAAGAACGTTTCCCTAATGTTTTTATTAGTATGAAAAACATGAAATGTTATTTTGAATGTTCTAGGAATGTTAGCAAATGTTCTGAGAACGTTCCCTGTTAGTTGGGTCTGCTTTCTTTGGAGCGCACACTTGAGATGATTTTCTCCTCAGGTTCTGAGGATTATTATTATTAAATGTTTGTTTTCCATGACAGTTTCTTTTCTCCCAGCGACCTTCACAAATAACTGGGGCTCGTTTGATTACAGCGTTTCAGATTGAGTTTATGTAATGAATGTTCTCAGGTGTCCCAATCCAAATGACGACACGGTGAATCTGCTGCAGAACGGCGTCTCCACGTCCAGCCGCTTCTCCTTCAGGATGTTCATCTTCACTGCCAACTCCACTAAAGTTTATCTGCACTGCAACATTCACCTGTGTCTTCTGACCAACAACAACTGTCCAGCTGTGAGTCCACAGACCCTCTTATGTGTGTTTGGCCATCATCATGCTCCATTTCCTGTGATGGTGTTTGTTAAATGCAGCTAAAAGACGTAAAGATTTATTATGACTATATAGAGATCATAACGTTTAGCCAGTTGATGGTGATGTTCTGAAACTTTACAGAGGTCATAGGAACATGCTCTGGGGAAGAAGTGTGTTATAATATGTCAAAGTGTTGTTATTTCTTTTCTCTGGCATTGAATGATTTATTCAGATTATCATTTGAATCTTTAGCGTTGTGAGGCTGGAAGCCATCGGAGAGAGGGCAGATCTCTGGACTTCCATGACAGTGCCTCCATATCTATGGGTCCACTGGTCTGGTCTGAAGAGAATGCAGGTAAACATTAGATTAACATACAGCTTTCCTGTAGCTCAGTGGTTACAGCATGGTGTTAACAACGCCAAGGTCATGGGTTTGATCCCAGGGATTGCACATACTCATAAACAATGTGTAGTATAATGCAATGTAAGTCGTTTTGGATAAAAGCGTCTGCCAAATGCGTAAATGTAAATGTAAACATTTGAGTTTGTATAACACTGTATTAATGTATCATGCACTGAGCCATGTATTGTTTCCTGTTGACAGATGTTTTAGCTCCAGAACAGATGAAGAGATCTAGGGCCCCAGTGCTGTCTGGCTCCGTGATGTTACTGCTTGTTTTGTTCCTGAGTGTCTACATCATCATCTAACCTTTGTTTAATGATGGATTTCCTGTAGTTTTTTAAATGCGCATACACTTTGGTCATTGAATCTGTTGTCTGTTGACCTAAGTGTTTTTCTATAATACTTACAATAATCATTTAACTTAATCGAACTTTTTAATTGTTAAATGTTAACATTAAACATTAATTTAAATGTGCTGTGTAATAGGATCTTTAATGAATGATCATGGGCTTAACTATGTATCTTGGGTTATAATTTGGTGCAGTTGCATTTGATTATTGTTTCTGATTTTCTTCAAAATACTTGAAACGTTTAGTCGATGTAAAATTAAAGCGATTATTTCTTTTAACGCATCTCTTTGTAAAGTTCTTGCATGGGTGATGAAGCAGGATTGGTCTACAATGGTTAGTACTGCCCTTTACAGAAAAACCACCTAGTGTTGCAGTCTCAAATATAAAAATAATAAGCGCAAATCTAAACTTTAAACACGGTTTAAA
>JAZGTJ010015184.1:0-13554 GCA_036877575.1 Botia almorhae
TTAAGTGGGGTACTAACCCAGAAGTTGTTTGTGAGTGCACAGCAGGAAAGCAGCGCAGAGGGAGTTCGCTCAGCTAGGGCCTCCAAACATCTGGAAAAGGCCTGTGGGTTGCCATGACAACTGCACGCAGAGGGACGACTTTGGTGAGGTGGGGGTTGATTTAATGGCTTCTATCTGTGGTTTGGATTATGTTGATCTGTGAGTATACACTGAGCTCAGAGGGGGTCAGTAAAGGTTTACCTGGCACAAGGGTTCAGTTGCTCAGGTCAGGATGCCCTGGTAAGGAATTGCATGCATGAACTATGTGTGTGTGTGTGTGTGTGTGTGTGTGTGTGTGTGTTCCAGTATTGCTATGCTGATGGAAGCAGAAATAAAAATCACGGGTGTCTGCAGAACTTCCTGTTTCCCTGATCTGCCCCCCGCGCGGTCTGAGACCCTTGCAAATGCAGCCAACTCTCTCCACTCGTCTATTTTTCCTTTCCTCTCATACATACTTTATTTTTTTTACTTAACTCCATTCCCATGTAGAGTGACTATGACCATCAGTGTTGATTGCATGATAACAACCCAAAAAAAGTTTTAGCCCAATGCATTCTTCTGATATAGTCCTTTCTGGGTGCTTTCAGCTCAGTTTGATCCATTCCTACATCCACCAATCACAGCCACCTCTTAGGTGTACAGTAATCAATATATGTTTTCCCTGGGAAGCTAACCCATGACCGTAGTGTCACTGGGAGAAAGCTTTCCTATTTGAGCTACAGGAACAGTACAGCCTGCAGTTCCCACGCATGTTCATTTTTGAGTGAACTATCCCTTTAATTCAGCTTGCTGTACAAACACAGTGTAACTTTAGTAAAAATGAGTGAACGATATTGATATTCTATGTCATATTATATATTGCATTTATTCATTTTATTCCTCTGTTTTATTTTTATGCTAAGACCTCGCTCGCCCCTATGGAGAAAACTCCGCTGGTTCAGTGCCAGGAACTGCAGCGTTAATGAGAACCCAATCCTGCTGCATCATCACCGCGATGCTGAGATACTCAACACATGATTGCTCCAATGGGACAGCCCTTGAAGTTAAATGAAAAGCATCTGCTAAATGGCACGGAAAAGCATCAACACTGTTTGTGTTCTGGAGATTGCATGAGCCTTTCGTGGTTTGAGAAAGACTTTGATTACAACGATCATCGTTCAGACCCCTTGCAGAGAAAACAACTCCTTCAGCTGCTTTCTCTAAAACACTGATCCTAGATCAGCTTATCGTATTTAAAACCCTGAGCAGAGACAGTCAAAAGGAATTAATCACAAAAGTCTGTTTAAGTGACAGATTTAGTAAGACTGTGGAGTCCTTGTGTATGGCCACCATCTGTAATGCTCAGCACACATTCCTTGAACACAAACAGCTAGTGTTCAGATGGTGTGCTCAGATGTGTCAGAGGTATTGGGGGTCCTCCGAGTTCCATTCTAAACACTTCACAAAACGACGAACGAAGTGACAAACGAAAGTGTGTGTGAATCTTTCTGACAGAAAATCAAAGACAGATCATTGTCAGTTTTGACAGATCATTGTCATTGCAAGTTTCAGCTTTTATCAATTGTGTGATGGTAGGGCAGTAATTCAACAATTTTATTTCTAATTTAACGAATCAAAGCATAAGTCAAATTTTTGATTTGATATTACCATACTTAGCCAAAAAAACAGCCACAAAAAAATAAAAGAAGACTATATTTACATAAACGCATTTAACACAAACTACACTTGTCTCTAATTAGGAACTTTACTACCTAAAACATCCCTCTCTGTATTGCACTATAGCAACACTATGGTCTACTTTAAGCAGCTATATTCCAGACTCAATTTGACTCCATTCAGATCTCTATTAGCGTGCGCAGATTGATAAACAGTATATGTGGCATCCATAACGCCCAAGGCTTCAGTTCAAAAGAGCAATTTGTCACCACCTTGTGAAAAGTGATCCCCCGGGGGGCTTAAGCTAATAGGGAAGGGGCAGTTTAATCGAGAAATGAGTGTTTCATCCCCAGCTCACAGGAATTTGAAACCCCGAGGTGGATCTTGGCAGGACACAGGAGGCAAATACAGTCAGCTACTTTTTTAACCTCTCATCAGGGTGGTGGGGAGAGGGAGGTATAAGCCATGGGCAGGCTGGTTTTAACAGGCCCTCAATTGCTTTTGATATCAGCTGGAAGAGAGACCATAACAAATGAGGAGAAAGTTAGAAGGTGAAAAGCAATTAATGCAGACCAAGAGAATTTGTTTTCTCAAGTCAAAAGTGACCTAGCATTAACTCATTAATCCTCAACCAAAAACCAATCAATGGAAAATAAAGGGATGTTTCCCCAAATTCTATACAGATTCTTCCATTGTGTTAGTCACCATAATTTATAAACTGAGGCCTTACAGTCATACCAAACATCTCTGGATTGTCTCGACTTCCTCTATAAATACATTAAGCATATTTATGATTATGCCCAAAACTCTCCAGCTCTTGAACACAATGTTAATACTACACAGATGTACAAAGTTTGGAAAAACAAAATGCATTTGTATTCTGCACAAGTTTCTAATTTGAATAAATATTTTTATACATGGTAATACTGTGGGACTTTTATGTTACAATGACGCAGAAAGATTAGTGTGGTAATACACTTTTTAATTTTTAAAGGATACTTCAAAAAATACCATGAGACATGTGAAAAAACATTGACCATTAACTATTATGACTATTTAAAGGGTTTAATCTTTCCATCTCTTTAATCCTGTCTGTCAGGTAATATCTGCTCATAAGAAAAATCGCTCTAGATTTAGTACGAAATGTTTCTGCATGCTATAAAAGCAAAATTTGGGTCTCATAACTATGAGACCCTGGGGAGGAGAGAGTGTTGCCAAAAATATACAAACAATTTGATTCATTCCTCTTGTTTGGAGAGTGTCTGTTATCCCTGACAAACATTACAGGACTTTGTTTGGTGCCAGCTAGCCTTATGTAGCCTTAAAGTTTCCATTCCCTGCTAAAGCGATTTTCTGAGAGAGACCTGAAGCCCACTACACTGTCTTTCTGCTTAAGAACAGCAATAGAATGCAGAGGCTATACCACACAACCTTCCCATATGATAGCAGAAAAGATAGCTTAGTAAGCATGAAAGCTAATGATCTCAAGCTGGCTTTCCTCTGGGGGACGTATCTATGATCCCCAGCCAGTTGTCACACTTTAAACACTTAAACACAAGAGGGCTGTGAGCTGTCTGTCTGATCTGGGAACAGAGAGTTAAAAATCCAATGGCCTTGAATTACTTAAGATTTACCAAAGCATTAAATGCTAGCAAAAATGTTTTCTGGTGCAAAATAGAAATAAAAAAAACCTATAATAATATAATATTATCACAGAAACCTGAGCATATTTATCTTGCACAGTTCAATGCAGGGACACACTGATAGACAAAGCTTTGTAAAATCAGGGCTTAAAGTCACCATTAAATCAAAATATACTATTCTTATCTTTAATGGATATTGCAGTGTTAATTTTGAATGATTTATCCATGCATTATTTTTTTAAATTAATGTGCCTATGTAATCATTAATCATAATCTGATAATCTGCATTTCTCCTCTGGATTGGCAGACCTTCTCTGATGATGTCAGTCTGATGGCTTGGGTGGAGTCAGAATGGTTAACCACTCCCCTTCTACGGTAGTCTGCTGCCAGTTTTGAAACAGCTACTTTTCAATTTCAATCAGTTGCCAGTGGATAAAGCGAGGCCCGCCCTCCCGTTTTCCTTGGATTACATTAAAACACTGAATGCAGTTGCAACTTCTGGTTCACATGGACTTTAAATTATACACAGAAGATAATGTTAAAAATAAATTAAAACAACCCAGATAACTAGTAAAGCACATAAATTGTATTACCATATTGCCTTTTAGAATAATCAAGTCTATAATCTAAATTGACTGCCACTGCATCTCACTAGACATGAAAAGGAGCAGCGAGCACAAATCTCTGAGACCCGTGCCTGGCACCGAGACCCGTGCCTGGCACCGAGACCCGTGCCTGGCACTGAATACTTTGTACTAGCTGTTCTAATAAGAAAACTGCCAATCAGGTGGAAGAGGAGAAGAGAGCAATCATTTATCAAAGGCAGAGAGAGAAAGATACAACAGAAGAATGGGGGGTGGGAGGGGGAAAGAGCGATCAGATCAGATCAGATGATGTTTGGCTTCGGGCATTAGGAAGTATCGTATGTGACACCTCCACGTGAGAAGGTTACAGCAGACCACTGTAGAGGCCTATGTACAAAACTCACACAGGAATAGCTGACTGCTGGACTTCAGCATAGATTTCTCTTACTCTCTTTCTCTCTCTCTCTCTCTCTCTCCCTCACACACACACACACACACAAACACACACACACACACACACACGTGTGCACAGTAATTAATCTATCAATACAGAGCTCCTTAGGAGCTCAGTGTTCTAATCCAAGGATCCACCCAAACAAAGCTTCCCAAACATCAATCGGTTCAATACGTGGGTCTGATGCTTGGAAGACTTAGGAGGGCTGTATGACTCTATAGTTTTGAACCCTTTAGACAATTAACACCACATGTAGACAGCAGACAGCGAGAGATGATTATATAAAAAAAATTTGGAGCATGGCCTTGGAATTCATCAAATGATGGGCATATAGCTACAGTAGATGCACACTGTAAATACACTTCCTGCATTTTAAAACACAAATCAGGTACCTAGATGGCAGCGTGCAAGTGATATTGTACGGTCCCAGTAATGTATGCCAGACTGGGAATTGTGGCTTGCAAATTGTGTTCCGCACTAACGCTGTGGGCGTGTTTGCGCAGTTAACTGATTTGCATAAGTCCGTTAGTAAACCCAGCAATAAAACAAGCCAGACAGTGCAATGCAAGTACACATTACTGTCATCTGGTGCGGTTTATTTGAAATAAATGACACGCCTGAGTATCTACACACATATCTGGAGAACCTATACACCTGCTTTAGATGCTTCAGCGTTTGTCACACTGTCAAAATGTGTGTGTGCTTCCTTATATTGTGTACTTCCACACATTCTCACATTCTATTCCACATGGACCGGACAGAATGATTGACAATTTAATTTTAAATAATTCATACGAGCATGTGAAGGTCAGACGATGATCTGGCTTGGACTTAGAGCAGAGGTGACACGGTCATCAAATATTTATTTACCCTGTGTACTCCCATACACTCTCAAAATACACACACACACTAACCCAGCATATTCCTCTAACACTTACCAGCCCAGCTCTGCAAAAACTAAGAAATGCATTTTTTACACCTTAAACCATAATGTCTAAAACGTGTACTGTAGCTCAAAATTCCTATTAGCATTAAGGAATGAGAGAAGCTGTTTCTAGACCAGTGGGAAATGTACCAAAACTTGAAACAGTTTTGCATTTTTCTGCACATACTAATGCTTGCTATGTGCAAATGAGCTTGTGTCATCTTGCTGCATCATGTTTTTGCTGGCTTCCAGTTGCGCATTACTCATGCACACAGGTGCAGAGGTTGTGTGCGCAGCGTGGGCGGTAAATGTGTCAGATAAGTTAACTTTAGATAGATTGAAACTTTTGCTGTAATTGAGTACATTTTGCAGATGTATTGTGTATTAAGTAAACATAGTTTATATCTGACACAACCCATGTGTATATAAATGTACATATGCATACACTTCAGCTTTAATTAAGCATATCTATTACAATAGAATTACAACAGTAATTATGGTTTGAGCCAAAATACTATATTTATGACAGTATGGTTGGTGTAAAACTGTGTTAACAGTATCCATCACTGTGATAAAACTAAGAAATTAAACAAAATGACAAATTTTGCTTCTTACATTTGAAGTGCTTCCCATAATCATTTTTTATCGATATGATATATGATTTTACTGTAACAATAACTGTAGTATGTAATATGCATTAAGTGCTCATGGTTACCATGGTAATCTGTGGGTAATGTCGAAAATAAGGGATCGACATTTTTCTTTCAGCTAGTATTAATTCATTATACGTTATCAGATAATTATATACTTTGTTTTGTCATGTGAAAGGTACACAAATACATTTACAATGACTACTAATAATAGCTTTGTTCCTTTGTAAATCATTAGACAGTCCCATGGCCCATAACAGAGCGCAGCCTGTCTTCTCCAGCAGCATTTATCTAAGCAAAAACGCTTAGCTGACTGTGTTTGGATCCTTCGGCCAAACAGAGAAGTTTTGATTCCATTGATTTGTTTACAGTACATGTGTGTGTTAGATAGACTGGCTGTCAGAGAGAGTCCGAGTGTGTATTTTAGTGTCTGCGCCAAGGGGAACGGGGAGAGAGCGATATGTACTGTATGCGTTTGATGTGTCCGGTGTGTTTATTTGCTTAACACTGAGATTTGGAGCTTACAAATCTACTTTATAAAACACAAACAAGCACTTCACGGGAAGGAATTGAGCACTGAGGGCATTTTTTGGTTATGGTTGAACACATGGCCTGTGTGTGTGAGCGCGAGGCTGATGAGCAGCACATGTTTAATTGCGCCATGCACCTCGAGTCCGGATGTGTTTACACTTCTACAGATCGTTGGTAGAGGTAAGGAAGTGGGGTCAGGGTCGCTGAGAAAAAGAGAGAGAGAGAGAGAGAGAGATCAATCTGAGCCATATGTGCTCCAACATTTGAACCCAGAAACATTTCATGGTATCATTTATATATTTAAAATTCAAAATGAATAATTACAGAGGCCAAGCTAATGTTGCTCTATGCTGTAAACTGCTTTAGTTTTGCATTGAACAAAATGCTACAATCAAAACAGAAGATGCACAATATTGTTTTATACATTAATATATAAAGAGATATTCATGTAAAAATGTGGGTAAAGGAAGTTTGAGGGTCTGTATGCTTGTGAACAGGTTTGGCCTTTTACTGTGAGGGCCATATTTTCAAAAGTGTCCACAAAATACATTGCTGAATTGCCGTTATAAGTTACCAGAATTGAAACATGTAGGCGAAATGTGATTAATAAAGGACATAAATAATGTTTTAAAAAAGAAAAGGATAAAATGTTCTAAAAATGCAAAAAGGTTAGTCTTTGGAGTCAACGGAATGTTCCCATTTAGATAGCTAAACAAATGTATGTGTGTGTGTGTGTTCATGTCGCTGCACGTGTGTGGGTAAGCTTGTTGTGGGCTGTCGCACAGGTGCGTGTGAGCGTGTGTGTGTTGGGTACATGCCTTGATCGGTCTGAAACGTTATTGAACTCGAGTTTCGAGCAGCCACACATCTCCAGGGGGCAACTGACAGCTGAGGTCAAAGGTCAACTGCAGCCTCAATGACAGGCGATTAGTTTTTGTTGTCAGAGTTTAACAGGTGAAGGTGGGAGGGACCGATTCTTCTGAAAGCACATCACCAAAAGAAAACAGCAAAAGGGCTGAAAAACAAAGCAAAGAAAAAATTCCAGCAACACAACACGGTCACTCAACACGCTCATGTCACAACAGATATTGATGCTTCACTTCTTGTGTGTGTTTGTTCAGCAAGGTAGAATGCAGAAAAATAACTTGTCATCGTTTCTTTTTCGTTTGCGTTTTGTCAGGTTTTGGTATTTCTGTCAGGTGCGAGGAAAACCACACCTGCTATTCTATTCTGTGAAACATACTTTTAATTTAAAACTGATACTTTTTAGGCACTTTTGGGACGTTGTTACTCTGTAATGCTTTATTTTTGTTATTTTTTAACAAAATTAAATGAGGTTGTTGCTCATTTTATAAGGTCAGCTTTCCTCCACGCATCCTTTTGAACATACCTATAAAAGTCCAAAACGCACACAGGCTGAAACAACTTTCCAGTGTTATCATAGAAAGAGTAATCTGATCTTAAAAGGTGAGTGTGTGTGTGTGTGTGATTCAGATGAAACTGTTTTAAATGAGGACACATGGATGTAAGTTTTTCCATCTCTGTCTGCAGATGTCTGCTCTGTTCTTGCCTCGGTGAGCATTAGAGATAATTGCCTTTAAATGCTGCAGTTTGAAAATAAATGAGCAGTAATGTTTAATAATGGCTGACTTCCCATCTGTGTGAATGTTTGTGTGTGTTCATCTGCACAGCCGGTACAAGTAGAAAGTCAAAGCACTGTTTCACATTTCATGTGCTGGAATTTATAGCATTTATTAGCAATTAAAAAGTTATATATTATATATATATACTGTATATATATATATATATATTTTATAATTTAATTTGGGTAGGGTGCATTATGATTGAATCTATATAAAGCAATTTATCTTTACATACTATTCTATATAATAATATAATACATAAAAAGTAACATTTCTGTAATATGTAGTGTGTGTGTGTCTGTGTGTGTGTGTGTGTGTGTGTGTGTGTGTGTAAGACAAAAAAAGAGAAAGGCAGAGGAGAGACAGAAAGACATAGGGGGTATGTGAAGCAGCAAATCTGGATTTGCCATCACTGTTCACACTAGAGAACTGATATAAAAACCACTTACGGATAAAATTGATCGCACAGACCAGGAACTTGCGACATTCAAAAACTCCCTGGACACGTTTCTGTCCTACCGTTTTAGTGAATTTAAAATAGACCTTGACAATAAGCATACAGGCACAAGTCAGCAGTTTTAAATTCAGGTTTAAATCCTTCAGTGCTCCAAGAACAAAAGTGCAGAGATCACAAACATCTTTAGCCAACTGAGACGGTGGACATTCCACAAGATAACATACTTATGGAAAATACATTATAACTCTGTACTTAAATACTAAAAAATGAAGTTAGTTTAATAAAAGCCAATTTCCTGTGACTGGCCATAAACAGTTACAGATTTGTATTGTGATTTACAATGAGAAACAGCAGCCTCTGTTGAAAAAGAGTTCAAAGTTCATTCTGGGGGATCGATCATTTCCTAATAAAGTGTTCGTTTATACATTTAATATTCGTTTAGAATAAATTGTGCATTGTTTAAAGACAGTTGTTCATCGCTATTCCTGGCACAATTAATTTTGTTCTACTAAAAAAACGTCTGAAATGGAAATAGAATGAACTATTACAAAAGTACAAACGCAGCAGGAAAAACTGCCATCTCACCTTTCTGTGTCACACAGACCATTCCAACAGCTGACAAAAGATCCACTAATCTGCTCCATTAGAGAGGCATTTCCTGGGAAACACAGAGGGAGATGGAGAGAAAGAGAGAGAGAGGGAGGGAGGAAGAGAGAGAGAGAGAGAGAGAGAGAGAGAGGGAGAGAGAGAACATCTGCCTTCAAAGCAGCTATTATGCAGCACATGTTTAAAAATTAAGACTAACATGCTGGCACTTAAACCCATGTTTGTGTTGGATTAGGCCACTGATTAATAACAGGTCATTTTATGAAGGTGTTGTGGACAAAACGTCTGGGCGTATTTTTTGTAAGCCAAGTCTTCTCAAAATGTCAATCTGAAATTGTCCAATGACTGCACATTGCCTGGGTTGTGTTGGGAAACATTTAATTATCTGGAAATATTCTGACTAACAGTACAGATGCAGAACGCAGCATGTGTTTGAATGACTCACCCTGACATGGTCTGATGAGGAACAGGAATCATCCTGATGATTATGGTTGTTCCAGAAAGGTTGTTCCTGTCATCAGATTTCTAAATTATAAGGAGTAATGTGCTAATATGATATGTGTTTTTGATACCATCATATATTTACCTATGATGCAATTTATCAGACACTATAAGATCTACAGCAATGAGAAGAAWTATACTGGGGGCTTCTGTGTTTTGGAGCATGGTAACTGGTTGGTAGCTAGTCCAAGCCAAGAGACCATCTTGCACCAGCAACAAACCAGCTATCAGCTCATCATACCAGCTTAAGGTGGCCAAGCTGGTTTTCGCATCGTGGTGGCTGGTCAACCAAGTTGACCAGATAAAGACTTGAACCAAAACACAGTTATCATCTTAAATTTCCCAGCAGGAAGATGTGAAAGATGATCTTGACAATGCTGATAAAAACAACAAGCTTTGTTTTTATTCAGCAAAATTGCTAAATGGTACTGCAATGAAAAAAGAAATTATAATCAAATACAGTGCCTTTGATGTTAATGATGATAATGATGATGAAGGTTAGTATCTTGACTTAAACAGCTGTTGAGGGTTAGGCATGCAGAACTGTGGTGCATCAGCCCTGTTACGGTTCTGTCACTCATCCGAACAAAACCCAACACAGGTTCCTGCTAACACATCACACTTGTGCTCACACCCCCAGTCTGAATTATTGGTCTGTATGTTTCCGCTCTCTTGGATGTAAGCACAAGGTCCATTATTCACCAAATTTCTTGTTTGACAGCATGCCATTGTAAATCTACTGCTCTAGCACAGGTTTGGCTGCAGCTAATGCATCATGGTAGCATCACTTAGTTAGAAGCATAACCTAGCATTCCTGTCAAATGCATCTAGAACATTATTTAAGCAAATGAGCAATATTTACATTAGACTAATTAACAATATTTATCCAATTTTTTCTATATGGATGAAGTGTAAATTGTAATTTTTTTGTCTCTTTTTTACTCTCTCTCTTGCTTTGATTGAGTTTTCTCTTTAAGCCATGAATGAATGAACCTGGCTGAGTTTTCCCCTCTACTAAATGAGGGGCAGTTTGCCTTGTGGTTTGCCGAGTTAGTTTTAGCGTATTTTGATCCACAGAAGCCTTTATTTGCTCTAGTAATTTGGATGCTTCGCATAATGCATGCTTTGGCAGTCTGCTGTTTATATACAGACACAGCGGCTCAGGTAACATTAAATTAAAAAAATGTGAGAACCCAACACTGACTGTGACATTCTAAAGAAAAGCTCCTTTTTTCCACGCTCTTTGTATTGTAAGCAAAACAAATTAAACATACCGATGTAGCATTCTCATAAAGCATGTGACCCGAGCTAACCTCCATTATTTTAAAAGATAAGTATTGAAAAATCTATAGAAATGAGAGCTTCTCTCAGCCAAAATGATTATTTCTGTTTTGGTTATTCGCATGGATTCTGGACTGAATGGTTAGACCTAATTGGGGGGTTGGAGATAATGACTCTTTTGGAGTGATTGTCAGCCAAAGGAATGGAGGTTTCTATGAAGTCCTCTGGTAGTTCTCTGCATTGAGTATTCATTGTGAGGCCATGATTGGCTCAAGTGCTCACAGCTGGGTGCTCAAGAAGACTGGAGAACTGAAGCCATGTCAGGAGACTGAATAGGGCCTTGCTGTATAGGCCTCTGTCCTTATTTTACTGTTGGAACCCTGTGTGTCTGAGCTTAAATTGAGATGCATACCTGAGCACGGCTGGATGAAGAAAAACTAAAGCCATTCATCTGGTTCTTGGAAATGAATTATTTTCTGGCTTCTTTGTCATATTTGACAGTTATACACTAATTAACCCTGATTGTTTTCCCACGGTTTGTGTCTCTTTCATTAAACTAACATATGTATCATTTCTTGATATTTTCTGCATTTAAAGTCTCTTTGGAAAGAAAAACATCTCGCTAGAATTTACTGGTAAATGCATATTGAGAATTGAGGAGCCAAGATGGTACAAGTTTGGTAAACTACACATATTTCCAAAAGTAATGCCTGTTATACACAGTGGATTTTGAATCCAGCTTCCAGAGTAAATCATGAGCACTTTAAATGATTATTTTGATGGTTATAGATTAATAAAGTGTTTTCTAAAACACTGTGCCATGCCATTCGCATGTGTAAATTACAAATATTGTCACTTCAGTTGAGCTACACTTTTACATTGGATATTCTTTTATCAACTCACCCAACTGGACACACAGAAGTGTTATTATATTTTTATTATGACATGGTTTATCTCCCTTTAATATGTGCCATGTGTGCCACGATGCCCCTGTGTATTCTTCACCTCAGCAAATATTTTACAGATCCCCCAGTATCACACATTGCAAGTGTTCAGAAGGTGGCAACCATTATCCCATTATCTATAACAGGGGCCTCGGGGTACACGGCCAAAATCTGTGCAGCTGCAGCAATCAATGGCAAAATCACCACTACTGAGAGTGCTTTACCAAAGCTGTGATGTCATCAGGGTAACTGGTTTGAGATCAGCCCGGTGGAACTTGTTGTCTTGTCAGAGGTGGGTGATTATGAGGTGAAAGAGGTCAAGCAATCGGGGGGCAGTGCATTCTGGGAAGTATCTTTTGTTCCTGAGGACTTGCATGGAGAGATGGAGAGAATCTTTTCATATATTTAAAGGAATAGGTGAACCAAAAATTTAACTTCTGTTGGCATTTACAGAACAAATCTTTTTTTAAATTACTGCGATTTTCTTTCTTCCATGGAACGCAAAATGAGTTATAAACAGGAGAGTGTCAAGCTCCATACAATGGAATTACAATGATAGTGACCACAGCTGTCCCTGGTCTCCATCTCTTTTATTTGCATTAAAAAACTGTCTTGGAATCTGTTATATACTCACTTTATCACAGAGGAAAAATAGTCATACAGATTGGAAACGACATGAGGACAGAATTAGTCATTTTAGATGAACTATTTCTTTAAAATGCCAGAAAAGGTTAAAAGAATGTACAACGAAACAAATATCTTCACACACATGTAAAGTCTTGACAGTTCTGCTTGGATGAAAGACAAAAACAGACAGCTCAGATTTTAAAATATGCTTTGTGAAACTTGATTGATTGCTCAGTAAATATGTAGAATCATGTTGAATGTACATGCCTAGCTGCTCTCTGTATTTAGCAATGTTCCCCTTAGTCAATATAACCAGGTGGATCTTTGCTTTGTGCGCAAAGAAATAAAACACAGAACTAACTTTCTTTCCTTAAACCGAACAAGATTTATGGACACTTCCTCTCCCATGCAAAAAATAGCTGTTTGCTTTGACAAAGTTGTACTAAGTTATGACAAATGCTTTTATATTGATATGTGCCGTGGGTTTGCAGATTCCAGCGACAAAGTTACTCCTCTCTTTGAACCGCGCGAATAATGGACTTTCGAAACAGGGTCATTACACCATGCTAATTTCTATTATGAGCGATTAAACTCAGCTCCCCCCTCCTCCATATCATAGCCGTGGCTGGGAGCAGAGAGCCCTGTAGGGGTTCTGGTTCATTTGGACTCTGCTCCACCCCTCCCTCCGGTGCAACTATTCAGCCGACCTGGCCCGATCTATTCAGCACAACTCTATTCAGGTCTGGGAAAGAAAGGCAGCCAGCGAGAGTGAGGGAGAGAGAGAGAGGCCGAGAGAGAATGGTTTCACAGCTGCAGGTGGCTAAACGCAGGGTTTGGGATTGCTGATCACGCGTGATCTACAGAGCTCTAAAGGGCTTTGGCCTCCGTTTCTGCTTTTTTCCTCATTTTCTTTCTTTCTTTCACCTTCCCTCTTTTATTGTGCTTAATAAAAGGGTAGGAAGAGGAAGAAACTGAGAAACATGGTGTTCTGATTTGAATGGGCTTATTTTCCT
>JAZGTJ010015185.1:0-13554 GCA_036877575.1 Botia almorhae
GGTTGTGGAGGTTCTTGAGAAGGGTTGGATTCTGTGTCAGGTTTGGCTGGTTCAGGATCTGTGGTTAAAGGCTTTTCTTCATCTGCTGCAGCTGCCTTTGGTTGTGAAGGTTCTTGAGAAGGTTTGGATTCTGTGTCAGGTTTGGCTGGTTCAGGATCTGTGGTTAAAGGCTTTTCTTCATCTGCAGCAACAGCCTCTGGTTTGTTATCCTCTGTGACAGACGGTTCCTCTTGCATTAATTCCAGTTTGTCTGCTTGTTTGGTGGGCTCAGGCTGGGGGGCTTCAGGAATCACTGAGATCTCTTGTGCAGACTCGGAAGCCTCTTCTTCCTCACTGTCTGATTCACCAACGTCATCTGTTATGGGAGTCAGCAAGGATGCAGCAAACTCCTGCAGGCGGATCTGCTGCTCTCGCAGCTTCTGCATCTCTGCAGTCACCACAGGGTTGGGAACTGGCTTGGAAAGTTGGGTGAGCTCCAGAAGATCATCTCCTTGGGTCACTTCTGCTGAAGACGATACGCCTGCCTTCTCTGGAAGACGGATCTCTTTGATCTTGCTGTACAAGATCTTTCTCTCGTCCTGCAGAGCTCGACACAGAGTCTCCAGACGATCAATCTTTACGGTAAAGAGCTCAAACTCTTTTGCCTTCTCTGATCTCTGTTGGAGAAGCCAGTTAGCAAGTAGTTAGCAAGCGCAGAGCTACTAGTCAAATACAGACAAGCAATGTGTGCAGAAGTTACAGGTTACCTCCTCTATCATTTCCACAAGAGCTTTGTTGCAGCTTTCAAAGCGTGTCTTCCATGTGTTTGACTCCTTTTCCAGCTTTTTCATCTTCTTCGTCATCTGTTCCAAAGACATTAAAGCCATCAACACTTTAAGACTCGATTGCCAGTTTGATATACGTATGAATTGTAGGTAGACGTTTTAAGATGTTTATCAAACAAAAAGTTCAACATACTCGTTCCATTTCCTGTTTGAAAGTGACATAAATTTCATTGCTCTTCGCCAGTGTACCCTGGAACTCCTCAAACTTTTGGGAGTACAACACGAGCTGCAAAAACAGAGTCGGAATTAGAAACCACCAGAATCTACCATCATAAATAAATAACAAGAGTTTATTTCAAACAAGAGTAACATGCGTAAAATCATTAACATGAGATAAAAATGATTAACATTTAAACGTAAGCGCCTCTGGCATCCTGCTTTTCTGTTATCTTATGCTGATGTTAGTTCAGTTTGTGTAAGAATGCAAATTAGATGTACATTTCCTGTGTGACAACACTGCTTGTGCGTCATTTAAAATAAAGTCTTTGTGCAAATAGTGACGAATGAATCAGTGATATAACAGCTGTGGTTTGTTGTATTAATTAGTCGAGGCAAATGGTCCGTTTAAAAACTCAATCAAAACTGAATTGTTCAACAACCTCTCCTGGTAACATGGCAGACCCTGCAATAATTAAACAGCACAATATTAGTGATTAATAATATCTGTGATGTCACAGTACAGCAGTGAAAGGAAGGAAGTCCTTATATAGTCGCTAGTGTAATTACCTCAATGCCCAAGGTAATCAGCATTATTGTGTTGAGTCAGATCATGTTCTTTCATTTACTTTCTCACAAAAGCACTCAACATCTGCCTGAACTTCTTAGTTCTTTTGGATTTTCACAAGTAGAATTGTTTATGAGGTTTGTCATGGGGCTCAACTGGACATTATGATAAAAGCCACAGCTGGACAGGAAGGAGCAAGGGATTGTGGGTAATGCCACAGCAGTATATATTCACCTGAGCCTGCATGACTGTGTGCTGTTCTTTCAGCTCTTTAGCCTGTAGTTTCCATTCTGCCGCCTGAGTGAGTAACTGGTTAAACACAGGACACACACACAGGTGAGAGAGAGCAGAAACTCATCTTTACCTGTTTCTTCATCTGTAGCTCCTGCTCCCTCATCTCGTAGCATTTCCTTGTTTTCTCAATTGTCTCTTTAAGCAGCTAACAACATAAATAGTCAGATGTTAACACAGTCGTGTATAACTTACATTTAAAAACTTAGATTTAAACAGCGTCTAAAATAACCTTGTACAATTAACATACACTTACATTTTTTTTATTAAAACGTGTTTGATATAATATTGTTTTTCTCCTCATGACGACTGGAGATTTTAGCTGTTTTTCCTGCATATTCCGCTGCTCATTGTGTCACTTGGTCAAAATGCAACTGTCACAAAAAACTCAACACTTTGTTTTGTTCTTCATTCTCGTTTCAGTGGCTTAACGTTACAAATATTTCTTGTGTCACCTCAGATAAACTTCGGCTGGGAAATTTTCCACTGAGGTAAGAGTCGCTGAGACACGAGGTGCTGGTCACGTCAGATGTGTACTGAGTAGCTTTACTTGAATAGTATACAAGTTATTTACATCCAGACAGTTAATCGATCTTGTGACGCGATTTAAATAATGTATTTATGTTGCAACTGCTGTAAAGTTACCTTCAGCTGCGGAGTAAAACATGTGTGACTCTCCGAAACCAATTTTTACATGCGTTTGGGGCTTGAGAGTTAATTTTGGGACTCTGTGAATGAATTCGGTACAAGCACTTGCAAATGAATTTGTCATCTGTTCCGTTTACGTGAGGCGCATCTGAAGAGCGAGAACCTGAGAGTTGTGTGTCTTACATATTCCTTCTCTCTCTTGTGCTTCTCGTCTGCTGCCTTAAGCAGCATGTTTGCTTCCTCCAGCTTGGCGTCGGACAGTTTTTGCTGTAGATCTCTGTGCTTGAAGATCTTCTCCAGACTCTGAAAGAAACGCAGGCTTAAGTTAGACTTTAAGGGATCGTGCATTTTTAACTTCCAGAGGTCAACGAGAGATGTGGAATTGTGTTCTGGAAATAAGAGAGTAAAACATGTTTTTGCATCAGCGTCTCTTGATGTTTTGCTAACAACATTTGTCAACCAATCAAAGCCCTTCACCTAAATTAGAAGTAGTGTGATTGGTCAATAATCATGTTTGTTCAGTCATAACAAAGGATGTCCACCCAGGAACATGCTCTTCTTGTGTACAGTCACATGATGTATAATGCACGTATCTCTACAGTAGGCCTGTTTTCCTGTCGGACAGCAGAGGGCAGTAGAGACACGCGGTGCGTTAGGATGGGCTGTTTTAGCGCAGCGCACAGTTGTGCTGCTCATCAACATGACTGTACTCACACCAGCGTTTGTCATTCTGCCAGTCAATTCTCATGTGATTAGAACCAGCATACAAGAGCGTTCTGCAGGGTTCTGTTGTTCTAGATGTAGTTTGGGTTCTGTGTACAAGCACAAGTGTTCCTGAAGTTCAGTTGGTAGAGCATTGCGCTAGCAACGCATCGCCTGGGTTCGATTCCCAGTGAGTTTGGGAATGACAAAATGTACTTGAATGAACTGTAAGTCACTTTGGATAAAAGCGTCTGCCAGTGATGACTATGGTATGATTTATGACTGGATACTGTAACTTAATCATAATACTGTATAAAGCTGCTCTTGCGGGATGGAACGGGCGTTTGAGCGTTTGAGTTTATATGATGTGTCTGTACCTGCTCTCTTCTCTCGTACTGCTCTATGAGGGTCTTGAGTTTGCCGGCCAGCTCGCTGTTCTCCTGACACAGCTTTGTGTTCCGACTGCTGTGCTGCTCGATCTGAGCCTGAATGTCCAGCAGTGTGCTCTGGAAATGAGCACTAATCTCCCTGCGCTTCTTCTCATCCTCTCGCATCCGCTGCAGGCTCTCCTCCTGCAGAGAGAGAGAGAGAGAGAGAGAGAGAGAGAGAGAATGAGAGAGAGAGAGAGATGGGAGAGAGAGAGAGAGAATGAGAGAGGCATAAGATGGAGAGACAGAAGATGGAGAGAGAGAATGAGTGTGAGACGTGTGGAGAAGTCAGAGAAAATATGAAGCCTTCAGCAAAAAACTGGATGTTTTGAACATTCCTAGAACATTCAACATGTTTAATGTTTTTGTTACTTAATGGAAACGTTAGTAACGTTCTTACAACCTAAAATTCCTGCTGTTCCGTGTGTGTGTGTGTTCTGTAAACACGAGCTCTCTGACTCAGCTAATTATCAGGAACCCAAGCGTGGAACGTTCATCTCCAGGGATGAATCTGTTTGCCAGGCTGTGTTTACACATGGAGTAAGTCTCAAGATCTCACCTGGGGAAGCTGTTAAACCAGTACCCTGCTAACAATTTTAGGTTGTAAAATGTTATTTTAAAGGTTTTGTTTTTTAAAGACGTTATATTAACATTACTGCATGTTGAACATTATTCAAACTTTTTAAAATTGTACAACATTTTTAAACCGTTCCACTAACAACTTAGAAATAATGTCTTTGATATGACACATGAAACGTTAAGAAAGTTCTACTAATTCTACTGAGAAGAGCGTTTGATAATTTTGACATTCTGAGAACGTTTCCTGTTAGCTGGGTAGACAAACTCATCCTCCACACACGAGCACAAGGGAAGTGACCTCACTGTGGAGACAAGATGAAACCTCACTGTCCTCAGTGCTCTCACACACAGAGTTTAGCTGTTCTGCTCTGACCTGCCCATTAACGGCTTCTGTAATGCTTGAATTAAATTGATTGGAGGAGAACAAGGTCAGACTCCGCCCCCGGGGAGTGATATCATCAACTAAAGAACAAGAGGGGTTGATGTTAGCACAAGAGCTGAATATGTCCTCTGCCCACAGAATACAACACAACAGTCATCAGACAGACACTTATGTCTGGAGCATCACACAAACTATCTAGCCCAAAACATACTTGCGTTCAAAAGCGTTGATTTCTTTCATTTAAAAAACCTTCAAAGCACACGTTGTTTAAAACTTCAATGTAATTAAGAAGGAATGATGAATAGTCTGTTTATTGTATATTGTCTGTTTGAATTGTACTCGGCACAAGTTCCTTACAATAAAATGTGTAACTGTTCTAAATAATTATCAGATAAATGTAACGATTGGTTTGTTAAAAACAACCATTCAGCCTTTATTTACTTCATTTACTCGACAAACTTTCGTGTGCTATCCAGCTACCATTTAAAAAACGATGACTGACTGACCTAATGTAAATGACACGTGCAGTGATAAACAGACAGCAGTGTCGTGTGGTACGAGCTTCACTGTGTATTTAGTTCAAAGGCAGCATAGTGGATTCTTTTATTAAAATGATTAATATCAATATTTATCATCTGTGGAAGGCACAGCACCATAAAATGTTCATCCAATCGGTTCGGCTCGAATGCAATGATAGGATGTCGTACTTGTCTGTCAATCTATGTATGTGTTCATGTGTATTGGAGGAGGCGTGGCTTTGGAGAGCGCTCTGAAGGGAGGGCGGGATCTAATGCTTTCAAAGCTAGCTTGTTATTGCTAGCCTCTCTGAAATGGCTTACTCTACTATTTAAAGCCCGGTGATTTAAGCAGTTTATAACTACACTGTCAGTACGACCCCTATTAGGCCTGATGGCAGTCCACCATCGTTGTGGATGTTTAGTCACTGCATAGCACCAACAGAAAGGTAGAGGAGGAGAGCATGACCCCCACAGTGATCTGAGCCATGAGACGTTCTCTTTGACTTGTGATTTATAAAAGAACAGCAAATGCCACCGGAGCGGAGAAACAGCATCTCTCCTGTCGTAGTGACCTGTCAACAGAGCTGTGAGGCTGAAGAGCCAGAGTCAGCCGTCTCGCTGAGGCTGAGACACAGAACCACGGAAAGAACATCCCACTGGACTCAAAGAGAGGACGTTGAGTCGTATAAAACAGCAACAAAACGCTGACGGGGCAACGAGACATTTAGAAAACAAGTCCAAAACTCAACACTCCAGCATGTCAGACAGGAAGCTGCTGTGCAATTACAAACATTCCAAGCCTATGACTTTTCTCTGGAACACAAAAGGAGATATTTTGAGAAATGTCTTGGTGGTTTTGTGTCTATGCAGTGGAAGTCAACGGGTGCCGCTGTTGTTTGGTTACCAACGTATTTGAAATGACTTCCTTTTGTGTTCCTCAGAGGCACAAACATCATACGGGTATGATATGACATGAGAACGAGTAAATGATGGAGGAATATTCATGTGTGGGTGAGCTAACTCTTTAAAGATGAATGTCTTGACCTCCACTCAAGAGCTCACCTTCACTGTCTTGTTGTGTCTCTGAAGTTCTCTGCACAGCATCTCCAGTTTGCTTCGGGCCAGGATGGCACGACTGTGCTCACACTGGAGCTGATCTTTCTGTCTGAGCAGGAGATCCTGTCTCTGCTGAAGCTTCTCCAGCTGCTTCTTCTCAGTCTTGCGTTCCTCCACCTGCCCCATGTTCACAAAACACACACATGTGATCCAGATGTCATCTTACACACAGCATAGACACAAGTAAGATCTCCTCTGCAACGCCAATAGAACATTAGTAGAACGTTATCATATATATATATCAAAAACAGGTCTGGAAACTCACCAGCTCTGCGTATTTCTTCACTGCCATTTCCACCTTCTCTTTTGGCGAACCGAGTTTGTTCAGACTTTGCAATAAAGCAGTGGCCTCTTTACCTGCGAGAAAGTGTTTCCAACTCAAATCAGACAAGCGAGAGATGACGACGATGAGCAGAGGGGAACGTTCCAAATGACAGCTTCAAAATAAATCAACGACAGAAGCAATAAAATCGGCGCGATAGTGTTTGTTATGATAAAAGGGTTGGGAAAGAGAACAGGACACGTTTGCATGGATATAAACTTGCGCATCTGTGAGCACGCTGGTAGCACTCACTCCTGTCTGAAGACAGAACTAGGAGGAGCACTGCAGCTATCTGCATTTAGATGGGAAAGAGGATTGCAGTATTGGACTTGTTTCCTGACAGAAAAACTCCATCAATGGTTATGGCTCCATTTGTGCAACTGAGAGAAAATATATAGTCGGTATTTCTAAAAACATTGAAAAGTCAATGCTTTCTAAAAATCTCTTGTTGTTTCACAACCAATTATCATTCAATAAAAGCAATTTACCAATGTATCTTGTGTTTGTGACTCAAGTGTTGTTGTTTTTAATTTTTTCCAATTTGAACTAAGTTTTGTTGATAAACATCATGGCTACTCTGGTCCACCAACTAGACCTTCAGCAAACTAGCAAAGAGCAGCCAAACCAGTCTGGAACAGTGTGAAAATGCATGCTGATCTAGGGTGTTTTTTCTTATTAAACTCATTAAACATCAGTTTAAGAAGAATCAGATTGCTCACCTAGGCCTCTGAGCGGTTTCACATCAGCTTTTTGCTCCTTCTCTGGACTGGTTTCACCAAGTTCTTGGGGAGTGGCTTCTTCACCGGCCTGGTCATCTATCTTCTCCTCAGTTTCCAGGACAGCGATCTGCTCCTGCATCAAACTGGACGCCGAGCCGTAGGTGTTGATAATATCTTCTAGCTGTCTGCTGAAGTCCTCCATGGGGTCCGTTGACTCCTCCTCGTTTCCATTGACTTGTTCATTGGTGTTTTGTGAGGTCTGGTCACTGCCCTCCATCATCTGCTAAAAATACAAGTTAAATACATCATAAAACAGCTTCATGAGAAACCAGATTGATATGCGGAGGTGAAAGAGCCAATTCCTTGATTAAACTCTTTGCCTGATGCTGAAATGAGACTGTTGAAATTAATGAGAAGTGATTATGCATAACTCAACGAGAGATTTGATATGACTCTCTAAAATCAGCCGTTAAAGATGAATGGCTGTTGGCCAGTGTGGTGTGTTTTACTAAACAGAGAGAATTCACGTTTTAAATGCAGGAGGTTTGTAAGAAATGTTAATTCAAATTTGTGAGAAAGGGGAAACGTTTCATTTTGATGAATGTTTTTGCCTCAGGCAGAAAACATGAATTATGGAAAAACAACCTTGTAAAGGAAATATTTGCAGAAACTTAGCTGAGCATTGGAATAAACTGGAAAGAGAGCCATCCATCTGTCTATATCCGTCTGTATGTGAATTATGAAAATTAATCAGTACTAATATACTAATTGCATTAAATCGTAAAGAAAAAAGATCATTAATAATTCACTCCATCAGTGTAATGAAGCAAAGACGTAAATCGATCTCGTCCTAAAGCCTAAATTTCAAAAGCATCTCAAAAACGGTCTACTAACATGTTTACAACACGTTTGAATTCTCAAGCAGTCGGTGTGAAGGAACATTGGAGTGTCTGAAGAGACGTGACACGAGTGGTGGGGGAGGGAACATAGAGAAAATAGCACAAATCACAGTGGAACAGTATCAGAGAGCTTCTAAATCTGATGTCACACAGAGCCACCAGGCCTGAAGCCCTTCAGCTCCACACAGCCGAGCTCATGTGGACTGAACTCGGAGATTCCAGAGCTTGTTTATGTCCCAGCACTGTTGCTTCATAATCACTCTTACTTATCAGGTTAAATTATAGCCGTGCTGATCTACCCATCACCCCACCTCCTCTATCAGCAGAGCAACATGGCACCTGTTTTGAAGCAACATGCTATTTTTGGACCCTCTAAATATGGACAAGCTATTTCTTATTCTTGCCACGTAGCCTCTGATGTCAATGGTGGCAGTTTTACGCAAAGTGGAAAAAACAAAGACATGGCCGGTCTAAACCATCAATATATCTCTTAACATCAGGCTAACAGGAGGCAGTAATGAATAAGATTAACTTAAAACATTGGAAAATACGTTGTTTGTCTTCTCACAAGGTTATAAACTTAATCTGAATCTGAATTGACAACAGTTTGCAGGATTATTGCACTGGAACAGTCCTAATAATGTTTTAATGTGTGTGCTACATCAGATTAATCAACACAAAGAGTACAGTCAGATAAAACCAACAAATTCAGATGTTTCTCTGAGAAGCTCAAGTGACCTTCAGCACAATGTCAAACAGAGTTAGAAAATATTAAACCTCAAGACTCACCCAACATGCGTCTGTTCAGCTCAAATAGGAAAGAAGGACAATGAGACAACCAGCCCAAAGTGTAGTGTGTGAGTGAAAAAGAGGAGCGAGGAGGGTCCAACAGGAATTAAGACAACAGCTGACAACACAAGCCCCTCAAAATAACCTCTTCTGTAACAGCAGCGGAAACACGGGCCAAACACTCTTAATGAATCAACCTGTCAGGATCTTTCTGGCTTTTCAGAAAGACAGCTGAAGAGCTAATTTTATAATAGCCCTCGAAATACAAATACCCAGCTAACGGGGAACGTTCTTAAAAGTTCTCTTAAAGTTGTCAAAAACGATTCATGCAGTAACATTAGTAGAACATTTTTTAACATGATGTATCATATATAACGTTATTTGTTTGTGGAACATTCTAAAAAGATACAGATACAACAATAAAGTTACAGCGATGACACAAAAACTGGCTCTTGAAACAATCAAAAAAACATCTGTTTTTGTTACTTAGGGGAAATGGTATGAAAATGTTTATCTAGCTAATGACGGTTCACTGCAGTTTCAGTTGGCAGGCATCACAATTCTTTCTGACTTGAAAGTAGCAGCAATTTATTAGAAGTAATGAAGTTTAATCCACCACAGATCATGTGCTGTTGATGTGTTTGTTTGTTTGGTGTTTAGCACGTCCATTGAAGGGGGACTTACGTTATTGACTTGTGTATTGAATGCCCGAGGACCAATTTCATGTAACAATCTGCTTGAATTAGAATCGTGTTTTCACAGCTCCTGTTAGCTTTAATTATCACATTTGTCCAGCATTATTCCAGTCAGTTGTGCTCTAATCACTTCACACCCTGCAAATGTGGAATGGTGAAGTGATTATCATCTCCAGTGTAACTCACTCCATGAGAGTGTTTCTGTCTGCACACAAATCTCGTAATATCTGAAAACGTTTGGCATGCAGCAGCACAACACGGCCTCTCTGAATCTGATGCTTTCCATTATGAAACATCAGTGTTTAAAAACTTTATTTTGATAGTTCTAGATATTGTAGATATTGTATTAACATTAATGCTTGGTTATAGGAACATTCTGTAATGTTTTTAAAACGTTCCACTAACAACTTAAGTATAGCGTTTTTGATATATAAGACATGATGTTAAAAAGCATTCCATGAGTGTTACTGCTTGAACATTTTGATGACTTTGAGAGAACGTTCTGACAACATTAGATGACCTTTAACTAATGTATCAAGATTGAAGAGTACTTTAAATGAGCACACTAGTGTTTACTATAGGAAGCGTCTCTGATTATCTTCCATCTCTTTGGCGTTTATTACGAATTCTCTCTAATCATCAGACTCCAGTGATTTTGACATTGACTCCAGGCTTAATTCTTTCAGACCCTGCATCTCAATTAATGAACGCTCTGTCCTTGTTCTGTGAGAGGAGACATTGGGCAAAATCTGCCCTTGTGTGTGTGTTTTGATAAATGTCTCTTTAACCCTGAATGACCTCGCACAATTTGGCCCATGTGTCAACAAAATACAGGCCTGCCTAGAACCCGACCAGTGTTGCCTGCTATGAAAGCTTTGGAGTTATTAACACAGATAAACCGCCGGCCTGAGTGACAGACACAAATGTGCGCATTTAGGACACGACGTTAACATTTAACAAACGGCGGTTGTTAATCAAAACTGCGTAAATAAAACACGGATAAACGAATACATTTTTGCAGTTTAGTATCTTTGGCACAACCCGTCACGTGATATCTAAGCAATAACACATTTTTACTGTAAAGTCTTATTCCAGCTTATTGATTTATTTTTTCTCCTGTAATTAAGCTGCTGACTCATGCAGTCAGATGAGTCCACATTCCTGTCTGTCCGCTCTCTCTCCAGGTGCTGTCACAAACATTGTGACGGCTGGATTTTGGGCCCGCATACCCTGCGTGTGTTTTGCTCTGTGACACGTTGTATTTAATGGTTGATAATGAGGTGTGCTAGATTCTGAAATATCTGCTGCTTGTCATTTTTAAATTGCACACTGTGTTTAAACATTCCTGGCGGATGGTAGACACCTAAACTGAGAGGTTAAGAATCATTTATTTTGTATTTAAACTCTATTTTCAGATGCATTTAGAAGTTCTGATGCATATTGTAAATTCTTTTTTATTCATAATAATAATAATAATAACTTTGTCTGTCAGGCTATGTATCATGTAAACCATGCCGAAACAAAGAACTCTGTTACCATGTGACCGAAAAGCACAAAATATTTTATAAAGCAGCAGACAGAACCGAGATCTCTGAGGATTGTGAGTATGAACAGATACATCAGCTTGTGTTTTATTCAAGGGGAGGGGATGTGTCAGATATACATGTAGCGTAAGGTAACCGTGCAGATTTCTCCTCACGTTCTCAAGACACACTCCACCAGCTCTCCTGACATCGTATGTCACAGGCTTGTTTGTTTTCCTCCTCACCATGCAGTGGAGGCACGGCTGGGGTGTCGTCTGGATTCACAGGAACAGAGATTGGAATGCACAGGAGGTTTCAGGACTAGCTGTTAGATATGAGCGCGTCTCCTAACGCTTTCCCACAGCGCGAGCAATTAAAACAGTCCACATCCCTCTGCGTTGACTTTAATGCAGTTTCCCAGCTAGCGGTTTTAGGTTGTGAGAACGTTTCTTAAACGTTTCTTACAAATGTTTTTATGAAAGTTCTTAGAAGGTTCAAAATGTCCGTTTTTTAGATGTGGTATTAACGTTATGGCTTTATCGGTTTAGGCTTTGAATAATTCGACGAGACATGTTTCAGTTTGGATTAAGTCTTTGATATCTTGGCAAATCCGAGCACAGCGTGTGACAGACTGTTGATATCTCATTTAAAACTCTTACAAGAGACGTGTGAGATGACTGTCGTTTCCTCAGAATAAAATCTGAGAAGCAGAAGACTCGTCTGCATTTTCTCTCCGTTTAAATGTAGAACTGTCTAGGAACTGGAACTAGAGGAACTAGAACTGTCTAGGAACAATCTCCATCTGTGGTCTGGCGATCTTCTTTTCCGGGTCGTTTAAAGAAATACATGTTATCTAGGCAAAAATGAATAATTACACCTGTCTGAGGAAGACCCAAAACGCAGCGTAGTGCAATGAAGCTTTATTAAATGTGAAACACCCCTTTACCCCCCTAAACGATGCGATCACAGACTGTGATGCCATGCTAATGGATGCGTTCGCGCAGGTGACCGCAGCGGTTTCATGCGGTGGAATGACAGCGTCTGTGGTGCATTAAGCTGCGAGAACATGCGGTTGTGCAGCTCACCTCTCATCCACAGCAGGACAGAAATAGCATTGACAGTTTGCTGTAATGGACCTCACTCAGTAAATGAAAGATCGTCACAGCATGATCCGGATCTGTGTCATCTAATGTCTGCTGTATCTATCTATCTGTCTATCTATCTATCTATCTATCTATCTATCTGTCTATCTGTCTATCTATCTATCTATCTATCTATCTATCTATCTATCTATCTATCTATCGATCGATAGATAGATAGATGGTTGGATGCGTGGTTAGATAAATGGATGGATGGAGAGAAAGACAGACAGATTTTAAGCATGAATTTCTCCATCATATGAAGTATTTGGCTAATGATTTGAATCTATTAACTCTGCATCATTAATTAAGAGCAATAATAACAATGCTTGTCAAATTAAACTGATTTTTGAAGACAGATATTCACGGAACTGTTTGGCATTTCATATCCAGAACCTGTTCTGCAGTCCTGATACCAGTGAGATTCTGTGATTGTGAAATGTGATTTTCCTCTTTGCAAAGTAAGATGACTGTAATTTCCCTCCAATTCCTGTCAACTCTTTTTTTTTCATACTTCATTTGGAATGAAGTGCTGGAATTTCCAGTCCTGTGGAAGCTTGAAGGACGACTGACCTTGAGAAAGATCATGTGTTCACATATTCTCTAAAAAACTCTTTTGACCTTTTCTTTTTATTAGTTTCAGTTGTTAATTTAAGCTGTAGTTCTTTTCAGATTAACTTGCTGTAGTGGACACAGAACAGCAGCACCATAATTACCTTTGCAGGAACTAATGAATGAAGGAATTCGAGAACTTCGCACACACAGTTTGACTCCACTCCATTACTAAACCTAGAGCATCCAAAAGTTTTTGTTACGTAATGGAAACGTTAGGAAAATGTTATCACAACCTCAAACTGTGTGTTGGAAAGTTCCGTACAGAACACCAACAGAGATTTAGGTTCAGCTCTGGAGTTTGGATTTGATGGACTGTAGGAAATGTGAGACAACCGTTGCGGTAATGAAAGGTTTCTTGTTGTCCAGGCCAGGAAGCTTCACTTGCATAATTATGTTTGCATTACATGTAACTTTAAAAGAACATTTGTATCATTGTTAAGTAGTTCTTTTTTTGGAGGAATAAGGGTGTTCCCTTATTTCTCACGCCTGTATGTCTTGGATGAATAATTATGCTAATGGTTAGTAGTGTATCAGAGTCTCACTAAATGAAGTTTTATTAACTAAGTTCGGGAGGAGCACGGTCATGTAATCCAACCAATCAGCACGCAACGACGCATATATATAGCCGTCCTTCACCTCCG
>JAZGTJ010015186.1:0-13553 GCA_036877575.1 Botia almorhae
CACAGATTGTGATAGAACTGCCACAGAAGTTACTTCAGTGTCAAATGTTTAAGGTAAATGTAAACCTTCACAGCTAACATCTAATATGGCTAATAACTGTGCCGTATTCGTGACTCGGTGAATGTAATGCGGAAGGCAGTTACTTGAGACACTGATGTGTCGATTTGGCCCTTTACAATTTTGCTGAGATTGATTTGGGGTTTGTGTTGTGTGGTGTCTTTCTGTCGTGATGTTTTGGGCTCTGTTTTGGTTAGCAGGATATTTCTCCTGAGAGTCGACGTGAGGTTTCCTCCAGCTAAGTTTCAGATCAGAGTTTTATGAGGGTGGGAGGGACTGGTCCAGTGTGTGTGTGTGTGTGTGTGTGTGTCATAGATCAGTGGTTACTCCAGTCATTAGAATGTGAAGATATGTATCACAGCACCGTCCATCAACAGCAGCTCCACAGGTAAACAGATCCACACAGTGTGTGCGCGTGTGTGTATGTGTGTGTGTGTGTGAGAGAGAGAGAGAGGGGTGAGAATGAGAAGGGGGCTAGGGTGAAGTTTACCGTAACCTCAATCTAACTCCTAATCCTTCCTAAAGGGAACATGACGGAACATGATTCCAATTCCACAGCCTAACTCTAAACAAAACCACACAGAGCCATGACCTCTCTCTGTCTCTCTCTGTCTCTCTCCTCTCTCTCTCTGTCTCTCTGTCTCTCTGTCTCTCACTCTCTCACTCATCATGTTAGGTTGTTATAGCTGATGTGAGTGCTCTGTGGCCCCTCGGGACCATTTACAGAACATAAAGTTAAAACCGCCGTGTTTAATTCTTCCTGACGTTTAAGACATATAAGCAGGTACACTGCAATAAAGCAATAAAAGCCACGCTGTATCTTCCCTGTTCTTTTGCGGGGTTTAGTCTGTAGTAATTATAATTAGCTTTATAGAAGACAATATAAGTCTATAGTGTGTAGTATAGTGGGATTGCTAGGTTAATGTGTGAGTGAGTGGGTGGATGTGTGTGTGTGTGTGTGTGTGTGTGTGTGTGGGAGGAACTCAACCTAACTCACATGCCCAGGGCTGTTAAACTAGCATGTTTAGATCTGAACTGTGAACTTGTGCCATGTTAGTTCTGGCAGTCTTCTGTAATCCACAAGCACACAATGATTTTCTTTACTATCATCTCTCTAGCTTTCGTCTGTGTAGAAAATAGACATACAAGTACAGTACAGTACAAGATTTGGCAATAATGCTTTGTGTCAACAAAATACTGGTGTCAAAAATGTTACATATTAAAGATGGCATCAACCTAAACGCTAAAACTCCTTTTATATGATCAGTTCATTCAATATAGATTGTCGTTAGCATTGTGCTAAGCTAACAATGACATACAATAAGAATGACTAAAATGTACATAGCATACAAATATTGGACATAATAAAAATAGACTGAACAACTTGTATTATTCTTTGTAATGAATGTATTAAATGTATCGCTGTAGTGAATTAAATATATATTCAACATCTTGGATTTTTCACAAAGCTTGTTGCAGTGCATTATGGGATTGCCTTATCCATGAACAAGGCTACTGGCTTTCTTTTTAATCATCTCTCTCTTCTGTCCTTCCTCTTCGTTTATGAAGAGTGTTATAAAGTGAGAGAGACAGACAGAGAGTAATGCGTAGAAAGAGACTAAAACACAGTTTCTACAAAATGCTCTCAAATATTACCTTTATTGAGGCTCTTAAATCGAGTCATAGTGACCTAAAACACAGCCACAGCACTGAGAAACATGCTCACCAAGCACTAAGCAATTACACACACTTTGTGCTGTGTGTGTGTGTGTGTGTGTGAGAGAGAGAGGGAGAGAGAGAGAGAAACACAGGAACTGTTCCAAATGCTCAGAATTGATGATGGGAAGGATTCCACACTGTAATGAGAAACAGATGACCACTTACAACACTGTGTGTGTGTGTGTGTGTGTTCTGTTTTGGCTTTCCTCTCCCACATTATTATAATGACAATTTTATAGAACTTATATTTTGTATTGTATTACATAAGAGAGGTGTGTATCTTCAAGTACTGTATATTCTCTTTCCTCATTCACTTGTGATTTACCTGAACCCCAAACATCACGCCCACGGACCACTGGCTGAATGTCTGATGCATATGGCACACAAAACCAGAAACACTTTGGAAACTTCGAAGACATTATCTGATTGGTTGGTTGAATTCAACAGGATTTATGGGAGACACGTGTGTGTCATGTTTTTAATGATTCGCCTAAACATTATGCTGAACAAAATGAACTGTGATTGGTTGTTTTACATGCCAGTCAGAAGGGGCGGTTTTTAGCGAATGATGGTCTGGCTGCACAAGATTCGGAATTCATTTTGTTTGCAATATATTAACACTGCAGTTTAAATAAAAAAATCAGTTATTAGGAAAATACATAATAGATCAGTGTTTAATACTGTCTCCTTACCTTACCTTGATTCACAACCATAAGTTTATACTAATGATTTATAATTTGATCTGTTTGGTCTGATTGTGAAATGTGACATTCATTAAACAAAAAAAGGAACCCGGCTACTATATCACTTGTATGGCTGCTGAGAATTTGTATTTTGTTTCTTAAAGCAGTTGCATCCAATTTAAACTCTTTCACATTAATCAAATATCTCCGCGATTTTACACTTTAAACAGAGATGGCGATAGAGAGGCAAAAGGTACGGTTTGCAGGCTTTGTTATTATTAAGTGGAATCATTAATTTCCTTTTTATAAATGACTTCTTCTGTTTTAATATTTTTGTTTCACAAATTGACGAGAATCTTTCTGACCAAGTCAAAGTTAGTTTATAGCTAAATATCTGAAAAATAAACACATCCAGTTTCATATTACAAATGTTAAATGGTAACTTTATCGCCCCCTTGAGTACTGAAGTATTCTCTGTATGTCTTTTTCTCTCTTGTCGTCCACAAAATGTGTTGTCATGTCTTATGATATGTGGGTGTTTGTATGTGTTGTAATGCCCTATAAGTGCAGAGATCTCATATGGCAGTTTTAAGTGTTTCCTGTGTGGGGCATTTACAGGACGTCTTGACAGGTGGAATTATGGCACACAGAATAATCTGCAGAAAGCATTTAACCTCAGCGCAAACGTATTGTCCTGTGTCACATTTAAACTCAGTTCTCAGTAGTCTACCAAAAAAGTCACTTTTCCACAGTTGAGCCAAACAGTTCTAAAAACGGTAAAGAAGGTTAACGGTTGTATTTACGTTTTAGCTCGGTTCTGCACAGCACAATCGTTCTCAGCAGAGTCCTCTAGCCATGTTGAATCATGCTGGTAGAATGCGTGTGGTGTATCGCTACTCAGGATTGGTCACTTGTATGTTGCCTGACTAATTGTTTTTCTCATTGCTGACCAAGATCAAGATGTTTAAGTGAAGTTGTGCCTTTTTAATGATTTAGCAAAGTGCGGATGAGATGAAACGTAAAACAGGAATATCTGATCATCGTTCATTATTGCGTTATTAAGGCAGTGATTGACACATTTCAAATATAAAAGCACATCAGCTGGACGAGCGGACAGAATGGTTCGCCAGTGGAAAAGCTGCTATTGTAAACGTTTTAAGTATAATGATAATAATTGGGTGGGAGGTTGTGTTACAATGTAAACAACCTTAATGACTTTATCCCTAACAGAGAGGAAATATCATATTCATTAAATGATTGCATCACTGAACACAGTTGTTTATGTTCATGTTATAGTTTATGTATATGTAATATTGCCCACAATGTACTCGTTTCACATCATTTGTTTAAAGATTTAAGTAGGCGATGGATTTAACTATATGCTAAAAAGTGGTTGGTGGGATCAATATGGTGCGTACAGTCTCACCACAGACCCAAAAGTGTCTCACACTGCCGTACAGTACGTGTTGTAAGCATCTAACGGTACAGTACATCTTTACCCGTGCGCTTCATGAGTATGTACAAGTTTTATCTGATCACATGCTTCCATAATCCATTTCATAGAGATGAAAAACACGAGTTCAGGGGCTGAAACGACATGATATGAAAGTTCCCTGCTGAGGGTGAGATGAGCTAAGACTGACAAATTGGTTCTCCAAAACAGGAAGTGAGAAAAAATTCACTTCCTGCTCAGACAGTTGGGTGCACAAGCTAAAGCCCACAGAGACACTGAGACTGGCGTATCAAATTCCTGTTTTGACATCTGTTTTACGCAGATCTGCTTTCACTGGCCGGTCTTCTTTTATTTGGTGATGAACAACATAACACAACAACAGAAAAAATGTTGTCATTGATTTCTTGTCACATAATACTGTAAGGAGGTCGTTGCACCATCTGTCTTTGTCCTTGATTTTGTCTTCTTCATTTAGCCGTCCTCACTTCTCTTTTCTTTTTGGTATTTTTCTTTGTTTATTCATGGGCACAGTTCTAATAAACTAAGAAAACATATTAGAGACTATTTGCTCACATGTTGTTAGGCACACAGCAGTTGATTTTGATATAGATCAAATAAAAACATCCACAGTAGCTATTTAGTTTGAGAATATCCGCTGTCAACCGAACCCGTGTCTTCAGATATGTGGTGATCCAGACACTATGCGCTCTGAGTGAGCTGGTTTTCATTTTTAATGCGTTCAGTTTATTAATAGTTTTTCAGGACGAAACATTCGACAAGGAAATGTGAGTAATTTCCTCTTAAATGTTTCTCTTATTCATGTGGTCATACAAGGGAGATCATAAGAGGTGATGTGTATTGTTAATAAAAAATTCATTGTCTTATAATAACAATGTTTTATTAGGTAAAATGACGATACACTAGTATTTAATAGTGTGATACTCTGTATTAGTTGTTCTCAGCTGGTAGGTTGTGACAAAAATAGTCTGTTTTGATCTGGTGATGGACAGCAAAAACATATAATCAAAGAATCATGTAAAACTACATGTGTCATTTTGTAAATTTAGGAGAACAAGATGAATAGACCTTATTAACTTCCCATAGCTTTTGTTGTTGACATTGAAGGCTGTTCATCCATTCAGACAGAATGACACAAATTCAGGAGTTACAGTCATAGAAGTTAGATTAAGCACATGTTAAGGGACATGTTAAGGCACGCATGTTAAATTAAATGTTCTTATCCTCAAAACCATGAATAGAACTACAAGGTCATTATTTCAAGAACATAAAATCAGAATTAGTTTTGTGGCTTAAATGACTCTGTGTGTTGGTCAAGTGTATGTTAGACTATTAATAAAGTTAAAAAATTATTATACTGTATCAGAAATTCAAAATTTACAGTTTAGGATGACAAAGCAAAGTCAAGCAGCAAATCATGTTTCTGCCGATTATAACTTATAGCTGCAATCTGTAACTCTTGCCTCTTTATCGCCACCTCTGTTTAAACTGTAGCATTGCAGGTTACATCTGTTGAAGCAAAACTGACATTTCTTGGGAAATCTGACCGACAGTTCAAGTTATAAATCATTATTTTAAGCTTATAAGATTTTTGTTCATTTATAACCAAAAAGTTATGGATTGCAGCTTTAATAACATTCTTGGCAATTAAAACATACAAGACACACATTTAAATATATCCTGTCCTTCTTTTAAATATTTTACCCCAGGGGAGGTACTGTGCTTGCTAGGCCATTTGTTTGGGCCATAACAAGCGGATTTGGAAAATGGATGGATGGGTTTGTTTACTTTTATACAAATTTTGGATACCATGTTGTGTCACCACTAGATGTCCAGTGTATCTGGGACTGGACATTACACCAGCTGAAAACACAGCTTTAAATAATGATGGTATGTCACCTTGAAGTTTGTTTGTGTTTGGTTTAAATTAGCCTGAGGTGACATATGCATACTCCATTCGTTTGCAATAATGGCAATAAAAGTGCAGTTCATTTTTTCCTGTTTTCTCTCGCGCTCGCTCACCTGCCAACTCATTTATTGATTATTTTCTTCATATGTTCCATAACCTCTAATTTCCCAACAACTGGCTCAACTAAACAAGAACATCAGAGGTGTAATTCTACAAGCGATCAATAACTCAGGATTATCACAGAAAAAGAGCAGGGAAGAGCTGCAGGAGGAGGATTTAGGGTACCGGTGATTGGTTAACTGTTCTTATTTATCAGCAGTGGGTATCACGAGGCCTACTTGACCTTTGACCTCACAACCTTTCATACTCATCACCTACTTGCCATACCAAATGCTTTTCCTTTTAGGCTTTGCTTCTGTCTAGAAGGCGGTGGGAATAGTTTTCTCATATTTGATCATTTCATACATTTGTTCTTTATTTAAAATGAGACACGAGGCTCAGACGGGCTTATCATTATATTGTCAAGGCAATAAAACGTACAATATGAATAAGTACAAATACAGATCACACAATCCCAGTGTTTGAAGTAATTTAGCTGGAGACACACAGATATTGATTAATCTCTGCTCTGCAAAGCCCGACTTAACCAGCTCAGTATTACAGCACTACAGCCGACTTACATCTGGCTTTGTTTGATGTGTCTGTGGTGCAGATTTGATGTGATAATCACAGTAAAAATAAAGTTTTGACATTATTTCTTATTGGGATTTTAAGTGTATAAACATGATGTGATAAGTGGATTATAGATGTATCCTTTAAGGGACACTTCACCAACAGAAATTCTCCTAATTTACTCAGCCTCATGCTATCCCAGGTGTATATGACTTCTTTCTTCAGCTGAACACAGTCAGTAATAAATAAATAATATTCCGGCTCTTCCCAGCTTTGTAATGGCGCTGAATAGTGCCCGAGATCTGAAGCTTCAAAAAGCACATCCATCCATCATAAAAATAATCCAAATGACTCCAGTGGGTTAATAAATGTCTTCTGAAGTGAAGTGATACATTCATGAGAAAAAAAGATTAATATTTTAAGCTACTATTTTGAACCTCAGGGTTTTTAATACATAAATGTAGTGTTTGTAGTTTAATTAAAAATGTTATCTAGTATAAGCATTTTAATGCCTATTAGAGTATTACGTTGCTATCTTAGCAACATGCTATGAACATGCTATAAAGCTATTCTTCATAAACCAGCCCAGTTACAAGCCTGAATAGTCAGAATTTACAGTCAGAACATAACTATGACCAATACCAATTATCATCCATTGTGGTTATTTAATTGACATGCACCAAGAAAACCCCACCCCACTCTAAAAGTCTGGAATCTAGCAAGAACCAGAGTTCCCTGCCAGTAATTACAACAGTTTTATCATTCATCTGTGCTCATCTTTTATATGTGATCCGACATGACTTGAAGGCAGAAATAGACAAAGTGTCATTGAAAGCAACAGACAGGACACTGAAGTAAGACAAAAACATCCAAAGCGCAATATACCCTCTGCAGCCACTTCTTCAACTCTGAGCTCAATCTTTCCGGCAGTTTATTTCCACTGTCTTTGTTTGTCTCTCTTTGGTTTTGTGCTCTACAGACAGCGCAACAGTCCTGTTAGCTTAGCGTGATGAATGTAGCCAATAACAGCGCGCGTGGCTCCTCTGACATTCTAATGTAACATTTACATACGCTTACCCACAAGGCCAAAACGCTCTCTGTTTTTCACTCGGTGTGCTTCTCACTGTCTTTTATACTATCTCACATAAATCTTACCCGCTGTATATAGTTAATCGTTCTTACTTTAATTAAAATAAACTTGCATTCTGTAGCTGGTACTATAAATCTATACAATAAACGTGCCTTGATCTGGGTAGATCTGATCACTAAGTGTGTTTGTAGTGGCTTTTGCTTCGAGTGGACGACACTTCATCCATTTGGACTTGATTAGATTGTAAAATGTGGGTACGCACCTGTCTGGATCAAGACGGTAGGTTGGGAGGGTTTATAAAGTGATGTCATTTTGGAGACAGAGGTCCCACAAGCAATTTACATCTATATAATCGATATAATCCACAGAGTCACTTTAGACAACAATAGGTTATCTGTGTGTATCACTATCAAATATGTTTATTAAAAAACATTGACATAGATTTACTGTCATTTACATCGATTGAAATAGTGTTGCAAAAGATTTGTGAACACACATATAATAATTACTTTTTAAACCTCTTTGGTCCCCGTGTCATTCCGTCGGGACTGGACAGGCGGCTTTATGAAGCCATAACTGTGAACAGAGGCTGCACTTTATTTCCGCCTGCTTAGACAGAGTAGATCCTCATCAAATCGTTCGTTTTAAGACAATGTGCACGTGGGCGTATGGCTTTGGGCTTATTTGACGGCATCAAATGGATTTCAGAAGAAAGGAAATATCATCGTTTATGAAATAATCCCCTCATAGTTATTTCATCCCTGCACTGGTGCATGTGTGCCGTTGTGTTACCCTTTTTCTCATTTTCCTAAATCCGTTCTTCCTTTTTGTTTTGCCTGAATAGATCCTCACACAGGAAGAGAAGGTGGAATAGACTCTGAAAGGCTGATGTTATACATCCTTAACTTAGATTAAACGTGTAGATGATATGGGCTGTGAATTATAACGATGTTTCAGGTTTGTGCTGGTGTTGTTTACTGTGATGTGCATCGTTCCATTGCTGCTTACTGGGATATGTTGTGTTTTAGATGCTGGTGTAATGGAGTCTCTGCCAGGCAACTAGTTTAACTGTAGTTAGACTTGCCCTAAACCAGCTTGGACAAGCAAGCAACTTTGTATTGGTCTAAAGTATTCTTTTTTTGCAGTTCATCTTGCAAAACATTGCACTTGCAACGCTACAGTCATGGGTTGGATTCCCATGGAACACATACTAATAATCAAATGTAAGAGAAATGTACAGTGTGAAATACAAGCCTGAATACACTGCCGGCCACATACACAAATGTACGTGTTTTCAGCAGGATTTCTGTTTCCAATTATATATACCTTTTTTCTCCACCTCCGCATTTGAAGGAGCCTGAGAGGTTCTGCGTGTGAACATGTAAATATGGTCACTAACAAGATTACAGGGCGCGAGAGAATAGATGATGAGTGGAGATGAAACGCTGCAGACGTTTAAAGATGCTGCCGTTTCTTGTGGGGTTTGTTAAGCAAACCTCCTCACTCATTACTTAGTTTCATTGGTTAGTGTTACAGTAATATGTTTTCACCAAGTGCTTGTAGCCAATCAGTGGCAGCCAATCAGTGGCAGCCAATCAGTGGCAGTTAAATTGGTGGAAATGTGGCTTTGGGGCTCATTTACGGAGATGCTGTAAATGTAGTTTTGCGAAGACCAGGAAATGCTAGGAAAACAAACTCACGGACACACTGACAAGTACACAGCTGAAGATGTTGCGAAAATGCTTATATATAATCTTCTCAATTAACCACTTTAATGGCATTATAAATATACTGCATTTGTTTTTGTTAGTTTTAAACTTCCAGGTCTTATTGTGCATGATATTTCGATACAATATTCTTTCCCCCCTTTTCCAAAGATAAATGTAGGCTGAGTGGCTATTGAATAATGTTAATCTATAGCATTGATTTTTAAGGTTCACTCCATTCTGATATAAAAAAAATTGCTTTGCCATAAATTTTACTATTTTAAAATCATGTTGTACCCCATTTTGTTTTTATTAAATAAACATTATGTAATACAATCACATGGAATTTGGAATTTGAAAGGATTGCAAATGACAGTTTAATGTCAATTGTAAAGGAACACTAGGTGATTTTTTTTGTTTACTTTCAACTTTATTGTCCCTATAGGGAAGTCTCTGCGGCCATCTTCGTGACACCTCCCGGCAGCTACTTTAGTCATACAAGACAAAGTCCCTTCTACTTTAATGAGTATAGACAAATATATCTCTGCAGTTACTGGCTAAAATCCCAATTAATTAATATATTTCTGACAAACTATTAAATCTGACATTAACTCTACCTATACTTGCGTTACAAAACAGCAGTTTTTCCAGGTTGTTTCAGCTGCTGCGCGTGCGCAGATGTGTGAAGTCCCTTACAGCACTCTGTACAGAGCTCTGTATGAACTCTGTATGACTAATATGACCGGCTCATGTGACTGTATGTCATTTTAAACATATTTAATGAAATTATATTTCTCATCACGCTTTGGGGTCAGGGGACTAAATGTAGAGTTTTGTTTGTTCGTCTCCTACAAACACATCATTGCATTAAAAAATCCATCATTACCTAAATGGCGTTGGGCAAGAGAAACACACAGGAAATAGAAGATGTGTGTTTAAAATAAATCATGCTGGTGTCTGTGTCGCACACACAAACACAATGTACTGTATCGCACATCTGATCAGCTTCTGTAAGGAGATAAACACTGGCTGTAGTTTTACCTTCAACTTTCAGAATTTAAACTGTCAATGAGTCTTTGTTCATTACAGTTTAAAACAGACAAGGTGGCTGTCTTAAAACAGGATGTGGTGATGTGTCAAATAGGAAGTCAGCTTTGTTAGATACTGGGGTAGTGTCACGTGAAGCGGGCGTCTCCTCATTTGACTCACAGACCTAACGTTTTCTTTTTATCTGTCGCAGTTTGTTGCACTTAACCTGCACGGTTATCTTGTCTTTGTACTGACTATTGTTTGCTATAAGGTGCAGTATCCAATGTGCTCGCTCAGTTTCAAAACATGTTTTTTTGTGTTCAAAAGTACCTCATCATTGTGCTTTAATAGACTGATCTGGACTTCTTCAGCAATGAACAGAATCAAGGATGTTGTGAACAATAGGGATAGCAAGAGGAGTACACTTAACACAAAAATATTTCATTTCAGAATCTGAAGTGAAAAACAGTATAATACTTCAGGTTTATGTGAGATGGACAAGATCACTTTGATCAAACAGATGAGCTTAGTATGTCTCAGTATAGTCTGTTTACATAAGTTATGTTTTTGGCTATTTTATTAATAAATAAAAGTAACAATACACGTAAGACATATTGGGTTTTTTTTTTGAACGACTTCTACAGGAAAGCGTGGTAGGTTCTCTGCTGAATGTCTCTTATGAATCAATTGAAGAGATACAAATCAAAGTTTAAGCTCATATAAGAAGACAACCATACTGGATTTCACAAATTCCCACTAATAAGATTAGGAATCACTAATGTTGTCCAGTTGTGCCAGCTAACAGGCCCACTGTTGGGGAATAAAAGGTCAATGTCTATTCAGTGAACTATTATAAACTATTATCATTTTTACTCTCTGGTAATAGTGGCAATGTTACACATATTTGTTATTTATATTGTTTATTTGTTACATGGCCACTGTGTTTTAAAATATTTACTTATTTTGAAATTCAGTGGAGAATATTTCCATTTATTTCGTACATAGAAGCAAGAAGGCACCTAATTGACCTAAAAGTCTTCGTATATACATTCAGAACAACCTATTGTAAGATTTCTGTATGGGAAAAGGTTCTACATTATAATAATAAGGGGACTGTGTGGAGATGAGGCAGTGAGAGAGAGAGACGGAGCTGAAGTGATTGTGAGGGGCGGAGGAAAGAGAGACTGTTTTCAGCGCGATCACACTCAGAGCAGTGCAGAGAGACAGTCGGAGTAACAACGCTCACGCACTCACTCCCATCAACCGCTTTCTGTCCGAACAAAGCCCGAGCTGCCAGAGCTTCAAACATGGTCTCTATAATCTCAGACCTGGACCCTCTCAAGAGCTGGAACGTGTTAAGGTAAGACCCGACCTGAGCGTGCATGCGGGGAGCGCCGAGTGTTTCCATCCGGACTCGCTTGTGTTGCGCTCCGGTCGACTCCGACACGAATGTAGCGAGACATTACGCACAGCTGTGTGTGCTATTTCGGTTTGAAAAGTGTGTGCGAGACTTTTTTCTTGAGTTCTCACATACACTGTCATGTGTCTGACGCATGGAGTGTCTTATTAACCCTTTGAGGGATCCACACCCTCCCCTGAACGCGTCGGGAACTGTTGAGGCACAGAAGTGAACGGGTCCGGTACGGGGAGGACTATCGGAGCGGGCGCGTCTCGTCTGTTCTGTGATGCGGGATGATGGTGCTGATGCTGAGAAACTGCCGCGTGCATCGTTACTAGTTTAATGTAAAAAGAACATGACAGTTCATTTATTCATTTTAAATCAATCGACTTCACATGTTCTTTTTAACCTCTTTAGGATTTCTCATATGACGCACGGTGCTGCGCATCTCCAGCTATTGGGCAAAGAAATATGCGTCTTTTAAGTTGGTTGGTTCGTGTTTCTTTAGTTGAGCACCCTTTGGACAGTTACTGATTGTTTCCATAAATTCACAAAGCTCTAGTTAGACAGCGTACTGGGAGACAGACACATGACCCTAACCCTCAAAATGATCTTTCTGGCATTTTCGGCTTCAGACAGTACGTGCTTTCCAATTTAGTGGCCAAAAATGCTAGGCAGCCTGCTAGTTTTTAAGACAACGCCGTCGTGTAAAGTCAGTTCTGTAAGTTCTCTGAGGAAGTATAGCAGGGGCAACTAAAAACCACAGAAAACTGTCATGATGTTTCATAGTTCCGCTTCACAGAAGCCTGCACACATTTAGGGCAACATATAACCAAAAACACGATTAAACTCAGCCAACAATTCATTTGACATATATTATAGATTCATAAGTTATTCGCCGTCATTTGCTAAAAATATTACATCAGTTGTTGATATTTAAGTTTGATTTATCTAATGCTTTGGATGCTTATGGAGGCAACAGATGAGATCAGTTATAAAAGTCTGTTATATTTTTAATGTTACTTTATTCGTGTCCATGAACATATCAGTAATGGATTTTTGAAAGGCTAATAAATGAGGGTGTAAGGAGCACTATAAATACTCCAGATCCGCAGATATAGTTCAGGATTCTGGGTTGTTGTAAATTGGGGCGCCTCTGTATTCCACACTGAATTATGAAAATAGATCAAGGGTATAAAGATGACATGCTGCACTCTCTCAGAAAAAGTGTTCGTTTGGCTCAATTATTTATTCCGGTAAGCAGGTCATGGCTTGGGACGCACCAAAATGTACACGCACCCTTAAATGCACACATGAACAAATACATGTTCTCACACTCTAATACACAATCTGTTAAATATAATATTTTTATATACATTTGACAAAAAATTGTGTTGCGCCCTACATTGCTACACACTAGAACACACACACACACACATGTACAGTGCTGGTTTATTAGCCTTGCTGTGCTGGTCCTGTCACAGGCTACAGCTGCATGTAAGTGGACATTTCCCAATCAATACGGCTCTATTAGTCAGTATGTTCCGCTTCTTTCTCTTCAGCTGACAATCACAATCATGTTTTCACTCAGAGCCGCCCGGGGCACCGTCTTGTGTTCAGACAGAGAGAGAGAGAGAGAGAGAGAGCTGAGGGGGGAGGACGTGTGATGGATCACTATTTGTCTTTCTCTTCTTTATTAGTGTAGAAGCTCTAGATTAGCTGGAGGAGCAGCTGCTGGACCATCTCAATAAAGACCAGCTTAAGATCAGCCGGGTTGCCCCGTCCTTCTTTCTTTTTTCCTTTCCTTTATTCCTTTTC
>JAZGTJ010015187.1:0-13553 GCA_036877575.1 Botia almorhae
TGCTTCATCATCGATGAGTCATCACCGTAATAAATCACTTTTCAATTCTAAGTTATGTAATGAAACTTCCTAACAAGTACATGTAAATGAGGTCAACATATAGTTCTGTGTGTATTGCATGCAAGTTCTCAATTTAAGGAGAAGGGTGTTTATAAGCTTCTCCTCAGCCCCCTTATTTTCATCACCATATGTTGCTGTCCTTGAATCTCCAGACTAGCAGCATCTCAGAGGAGATTTCATAAAAGCTCCACAGACGATCATTCCCGCCTGCTGCCATCAAACACTACAACACGGGCTCCCCTGCGGGCGTACCACACGTTATTTCTGGCTCTGATATCGGTTACATCGCAGCCAGGAGGAGTGACATTGAACAAGGACAGATTTCTCGGTAGCGTTGTGCATCCATATTTTGCACATGTACATTATTTTATGTGTACATGCAGCTCTAGGTCTGCTGAGTTGTGTGGAGGTCAAAGGTCCTGCCTGGTACCTGTTCTGCGGAAGTGCCCTGGATCAGTGGATGCAGGAGGAACTCAACATCATAAGGACGAAATCTGGCCACCTGTTTCTCCGAGAGGAACTCCTTAAGGGCGACAACTGATCGGGACACCAAAATCTGGAAATCCGAGGAACCACCTGCCCTGTATTGCCTAACATGTTGAGGTCACGTTAATGGTCAAATACTGTGTACCTTTAAGATATATTAAGAGTATCAGGTGTGAACTACATTACATTATACTGCCTCTTTCCTACAAACAAATCCTGGAACTAAAAATGCATTTACACATTTACACACTGTTTATTTCTTCCCTTACACTGAATTAGACTACAACTATTACTGCAGTGTAAACTCACCAAACCCTGATTTAGTACTACAAGGTGTAAGACCTCTGTCTCACTTACTCTTTGCCGCCCAGCTCATCACTCGGTACCTGGAAGGGCTGATCGTAGCACTTTCTGTACAGCTGAGGCAGTTCCAGCATATGTGAGATCTGCACAGCCATCACTGGGTCATTCACTTTATCTACACACATACCAGCAAACAAAAACAAACAGAACCACAATTACAGCAAAACAAACAGGTACAGTATGCGAGTCTGTTTGTTCGGCATGCAAACACACTTCGACAGGTTAAACAAAGTTATGGACAGACTAGTTAATAATTAATTCATTAACTACCTACAAGTTCCTGTTGGCACAAACAACAACATTTATGTCCTCACACAGTAACAGGGGCTTTTGTGTGTTTTAGAGGGTTAATGTCTACCCTCATCCATGTGTACAGTTATGTAAGTCCCTGAATGTTTTACTTACAGAAGCGAGAGGCCTTGATTTCCCTCTGACCCCTGGATGTTTTGACAGTCCCTCGTACCCTCAGCAGATCTCCAATCTCTAGCATGTTGCTCTTCCGTTGGGCCTCCTTCAGCCGCCTCAGTTCATCCTCAATGTTAAAGCTTCCAGAGGACACAGTAGAACATCTGGGAGTCGGTTCTCCATAATCTCTCCATTTCTCATCTTTCCAACAAAGACAGTTTATGACACCCGTACTATCATCCACTGTGTGACGGAAAGGAACAGACAAGCTCCAATTAAACAACCTGGTTACAATCCTAATTTTAGGATTTTTTACAGAATACCTCCGTTCCAAAATTTCAACTAATATAGCAATATGATGGAAATGTATTAACTGGTCTCAAAACACACTTTGCTTGGCCACGTTACCATCTTCTGTTCCCTGTATTTAGGTCAAAATCTTCCCAAATTACCTCCATAACAATAGAAATCTTCTCTCTCTCGCTTGTACACAACCGTCCCCAGTACATCCACCTGGAATATCGGGTGAGTCTTATAGAAATAAACACCTAGAAGAGACATCAGTTAAAGAACAAACTCATGGCTCTGCTGATAAAGCATCATCAAATTAAACCAACACTGTCAGAGCTTTTGTACAGACGTCATTAGTCTCTTATTCCTACATATGATCATTATGTTTGTCTTTTTGTTTGTATTTTAACAATATCCACAGCAATCGAAGACAATTTAACAATGCTTTTAAACCATCAACACAATAATTATAATAACAGAAAAAATACATATTTGAATAATTAACATCCAAAAAACTAAAAACAAACACAAACCAACGTCCGCATGTACAGTACATAAATAAATAAATACTGTCATTATAGTTGTAGCCTTTTATTAATCCTAAAAGCAGTTTAGGTATAAATATAGTTCACGAAACTATAGTTCACGTTACATTCACAAACTGGGGCTTTGCTCTACAGTAACTCACAGCAATATAAATATATATATAATGAATTGGAGTTAAATGATGGAGGTGAGGAGCAGCGCACAGTACCCGGCACCTGTCTGGCCTCTCTCATCTGCAGGATGTCACTGATGTACAGTCTGGAGTACGCGGAGAACACGGGGTCCAGACCCCACAGCAGGGACGGCAGCTCATCATCATCTGCAGCAGCTCCGGGATTTTCCGCCATCACACATCACAGAATGTACGAGAATACTTCAAATCTGCTGGATGAAATAAGAGACAACAAGACAGTATTGCAACGTGTTGTTGTTTTTCCGCTCTTGCGCAGAAGACACACTGCGCAGGTTGGAGGGAACGTACGCTTGGCTCATTAATATTAATAAGCATGCGTAACAGTCGCTACCACAGGACGTCATTAATATTCATTTTATTATCGTTCGGTATTTGTAGGCTTTAAATATTTATAGGTCTATGTTATTAATGTTATTTCAAACGTTTGAAATTATTTATTTACTCATTTTATTATTGAATAAAATATGTAAACATAACGAGGAGGGTGTGTGTTTGGTTTGCTTGGGAAATGTAAACAATGACATGGCCGACAGCAAGAGTTTCACAGACTTGTATCGTGAAATTATTTATTTACAAAGCCAGATAAATCATTCACCCGGTGTGATATCAGTCACAGTTTTATCATGTGGAAAGTTTGTGGGAAAAACAACAAGACTCACATATGTGCACACAAACAGTAAAACCACATCACCGTTCTAAACATGAGAAAATAACGAAAAGAAACATACAGGTTCAATCTTTTGCACCGCCATTGTGTTAGAAAGTCATTAATCCCAACGCGAAATTCGCCGTGGACCTGTTACACATATGCAAGCAATCCGCATATATTTAAAACGTTTCAGGCAGAAAATACAACTCATACAAAAGTAAAGTGTGCTGCAGATACACCACATATGATTTTCAGATCCAGCTCATTCGTACTATCGTTAAAAAAGCTCGTTCCCTGACCGGGAATCGAACCCGGGCCGCGGCGGTGAGAGCGCCGAATCCTAACCACTAGACCACCAGGGAGCTGCAAGCCGGGGTCTTCTCACGCGAATGTAAAGAGTTACATATTTACACAGTTGTATTAAAACTGTTATTACTGCCTACAAATATAATCATTTGCTTTTATGACGACCTTTAAATGGTATGTATTAAACATTTAAGTATGATATATATTATTCACTTGAATATTAAAACGGACTGAAGCGGTTCTATGATCCCTATACTTACACTTTGGTCGTTTTCTAAACTGCTTAAAACTACTTGGCCTTTGAAAAGTCACACCTGGCAATGTGACACATGGCGAGCATTATTCCTCTGAACTGTCACTCCAGAGAGAGAGATTGACACTTTTCTCACCCCGGTGCAGAGATTTACAGCTGATGTCATGTCACCGTAAGATCATGAACGAGTGATAGCCACATCAGGTGTGAGCAGACCTCATACGAATCGCTCATAAATGCAGCCATTAGATATTGATGAACTCACTGACCTACAGCGCGCAGACGACTGCACACGCATATTGAGCAACACTGTTAAATTATCTCGACTGCATGACCCAAAGGTCAGATAGACCTGCGTGATAACAGCTGGAGCTAATGAGGAACACACACACAGCAGATACGTTATCTCTGAGCAGCAGTATGTATCTTAGTTTAATTATTATTATTAAGATCATTAGAAGCTTTTTTAGAGACTGTAAAGAGACTGTAAACCACAGCGGCTTCTTCAGTCAAATTTGAAATGGGTTCATCACAGCCAAATGTTTGGGAATAAGACAGTATATACCATATTCTACAGTTTAGGTCTACACGGATTTTGGCATGGGTCATATCACTACATAAATCTCATCACAGTCTATAAGCTGAACTTTGGAATAAAGAGTCGGGGCAGACTGACAGTCAATACATAGAAAAGGTTAAAGAGTAACTCTCCATGTGTCGATCACAAGAGCAAGTAGATAGTTTGTTTGTCAGTAGAGCACAGTTTGTCAGTGGCAAGACTGACTGGTTAACACAGTTTAAAATCCAACAGTGGTTTCTGATGCTTTACACATTTGTGTTGGAAAGATAATAGTTCAATTCTGAGTCTGGCAACAACAAAAGGGAAATTTAAACCTAATCAAATTAAGTTCACACGGTTTTAAACCCGGTTTTAAACCCGCTTTATGGTTTGGTCACTAGTTCAGTTCCAAAAATCTAACACTTGTACCAGGGCTGTTGTCAGAGGGTGACAGTTGTGATGAGATGGGCCCACTAAACATGTCTTTATACGGCTGAGTGTATGAAGACCGGAGACCACCCTTATCATTTCACCCAGGGCCCGGTGAATTCTCACGACAGCCCTGTTTTTGAGTTATATACACAACAAAACATTCAATTCTAATCATACAAGCGAGAAGTGTTTCTGCTGGAGGTCTGTCCTATCCCAGCAGGACTCTCTGCAGCCTGTCTGGAGGTACGCTGTTCTCGTCCTCAGATTCAGCTTCACTCTGTGGGTTTGAGCTGCAAGGGGACGAACACTGCGGCGAGCACAAGTAATGCATGAGTGGCAGCCGGTACTTCCCACAGAAATCCACAAACTTGATGTGCCGCACGCACGAGTCGAAATAAACGCCTGAAAGACAGAAGAATAGTATTAAAAACACAGCACAGCTTAATCAGCGGTTATAACAGTTTGCCTGTTTATCGTTGTACAGTACGTTGCACATCTGCCATGTTTCAGCACAGTCAGAAATAATTTTGTAAGCACTTCATTTGGTCTCTCACCTGCACACTTTGGGTTCGGACACTCGCTAGCCAAATTTAAATAATGGAATAGATTGGACGGCAGGTCCTGTGGGTGGTATGGGAGGTTCTGGGACTTAATGGTGCGCCCCGCCAGCTCCATCAGGGAAGGAGGGTCATAGGTCATGTCCTTGATGAAGCGCACAACCAGAGGGTTGCCGCGGAGACTGAGTTCCTGCAGATGAACGAGGCTGAGGATCTCGCGAGGTAGGAAGGTCAGCAGGTTGTTATGAAGACTGAGGGAGAGCAGGGAGTGTAGTCTAACAGGAATATGATTTTAATGTTAATGTAAAGCTTCATGACGGATATATGGAACATGTAATCTTCTGTAATCCACTCACCTTCTGAGCTGCGGTGGGATGCTTTGGATGCGATTGTCACACAGAACCAGGTATTTCAGACAGCTGAGGTTAGCCAGCTCAGGTGGGATAGAGGAAATCAGGTTTCCACCCAAATACAGCATCTCCAGACTGGACATAACAAACGGCCGAGTTTAGATGCTGATACAGAAGTAACATTTCACCTGACATAAGACAACCTACGTTATTTCCAGACAACTTCTAAAAGGGATGAGAAAAGGATTTTGTCTTGCACACTAGATACGTTCAAGGGCAAAAAGTACTTTCAAAATATGCTCCGATACAGATGCAGGAAGTAAGATACCCCAATGATCCCCCTGGCCAAAAGATCCTTCTGCATTCGTGTTTAAACTCTAGGGGTGATCAATACCACTCAATGAAGATTAAAAACTAGTGACAAAAAGGGAAGGAAATTCAAAGTTCATCTAAATTTAGATAAGTCAACATTTTGCAACACATGATGCAAGTGAAAGACCTAATTTTATCAATCTGGGTTGGGGTGAAATCATTAACTTTAAAGCAAACATTCGTGTAATGTCATGTTATTTGTATAAAGTAATGAGGTTGCTCTGAAATACTACAGGCTAGGCGATCCTCCAACAGCCTCACCAACCACCCAAACCTTTAAACACATTCAACAACATTACACTGCCTGATGTTGGAACCGCTGAGCCAAGACTGAAGTCTCAACTGGCATTTCAATAAACCATAGACCAACAGAATACGGTGCAGACCAGTTTTTAACTTACCAGTTTTTAACTTAATGAACGCACGAACCCTTCTTACACAAATACACAACTTGTCACGACAGAACAAATTCAGTTGTTTGCATATAGGCTTGTTGAGATCTTCGTGGATATCTGTTCGTTTATTAAAGCAACCACAAACCTGGTTAGATTCTCGATTTCTGCCGGAATGCTCTTCAGTCTGTTTCCTCCGAGAGAGAGCGACTGTAATCGTGGGAGTTTGAGGAACTGCAGGGGTATATCAGCAAACCTGTTGCCACTGAGATTCAGGGTCTCCACCTGCATGCGTTCAAACGCTTTGGGAAACGACGCTTCGTGCAGAAGGTTGTTTTTCGCCACGAGCGTCTTCAGGTTGGTTAACCGTGTGAAATCTTCGGGTATTAATGTAATGGCGTTATTGCTGATATCCAGATAGTCCAGGTTGGACAGAAAACAGACGGAGGGTGGAAGAACAGATAAACGATTGTAAGCGATATGCAGCTGTTGGATGTGTTGTCTTTTATTGTGCGCGATATGATCCAGGTTTACGTGGTCCAGCTGGAGACGCGACAGATTTAAAACAGCGCACCTGTCCTCGACGCTCGTGAAACGCGCCATTTCAACTATGTAGTAAGTAAAACAACAAAGGCGAAATATGCAAACAAGTTCTGACGTTTTCACCGGTGCAGCAATTTAAACCGAAGTCACGTAGGTGTTAAAATCCATGCACATGTAAACTTTATAATGCACGGATAGCTCCAGCTGCCAAGAGCGCGGCGGTGGAGAAGCGAGCGCTCCAGAACGCCCCGGTTTTATCGCCAGCGGGTCACGCCTCCGGGCGTCAGTGGTTGGTTACCCCGCCGGTACGGGGTCAAGGGAAATATGCTGCAGGTTTTCTCTCTCTCATGACTCTTACGAAACTTCACGGCAAGTGCCTGGCTGACATGCATGTCACTAGACATTCATTAGCGTCTAATGTAAACGTGTGAGACGACACTTTTGAGGTACACTCTTTATTGACATACAAACATGCCAGATGTTCCTGAAGTCAAATCTGATGCATTAAAAGGTATTTTTCCACACTAATACAAATTTGGGAAGGGACAAAGTGTCATGAAAATAACTTTACAATACAAAAAAACGTACTAAAGTTTTACTAAACTACAAAACAGTTCCTAAAAATAGGCTTTTTATGCCTATTTGATATATTATCAAAACTTGTATCAAAATATTGTCAATAATCTTTCAGTTTTTTAAGACACATGTGCAACCTGCCATTTATATTGAAATACTCCTTTGATATCAAGTTTACACTAAATATCCTTTTATCGTTCAAATGAATTTCTTAATCTGACTGTTTCCAGTCTTGATTATTTGTGTTATACTGGTAAAGCATTCAAACATGTCCTGTGTTAGGAGACAGAACGCGGGCTCACTTTCACCCAGCTGGCTTTCATTTACTGCGCTTTCCATCCCATATCTTTACAGCATCGAGTGATTGTAGCTTAAATCTCTCTCATCTTTTCACCATCATTATGATCTTTGACCTACATTGTTTGATAAGCAAAACGTTGTACCTGCTTAGGGAAATATCAATGAAACAATGTATAAAACACTCTATTAAAAAATGGTTTACAGTCATTTTACACTGCAGGGTCTTAGATAAAGACTGTCTTATAATATACCTGTACAATTTAAAAAAGCTATGAATGATATCATATGTATAAAAACTGTAATAATTAAAATAAACTAAGAATGTGCGTCTAAAGCCCCTCTTTCTGTTAATCTATAGTTGATAAAATCTGGAATAATGTTTGTCCTGCTTTCTTCTGTCGTTTAGTTCGTTCACTCCATTCTCCTCACATGTCTTTAGTGGTCACTTTCATCTTCTCCACAGTTTCCTGTGTAAATGAAGGAACATGAAGCGTCAGACATTTTGTTTGCTTTAGGCCCAGTCACACAGATCACAGGAAATGACATCATTGGTCACATGCTCACTACCAACCTGAAGTTTGTTGAGTTCGGCCACTCTTCGTGCCCACTCCTCTTCTGTCATTTCCTGTTCGTTTCCCTCCATTTCCTCAGGGGCAGGTAACTTATTTGAACCTAATGAAAAGAGAAAGACAGACGCTAGACCTCAATCCAGACTTTATTTGTGTAAACACTTCCAGATCGCAGCCGCAAGGCCAACAGCTGAAAGCAGCACTAATATCTTTGAGCTGGTGAGTTGCGGCTCACCATCACAGGTCACAGCAGTGCAAACCCAGTTTCCGCAGGCGCAGACGCAGCGGTTACATTCCATCTGCGTTTCAGCTCCATCCTCGTAGGTCTCGTCTTCTAAAGCACATTCTAAACAACACGACACGATCCACATTCTCATTACAGCCTTCAACACACACACATCTCTTGTTTAATATAGTAGTTATAGACTAATCTATCATTCAGGCTGATTAATCAAACTGATTTCTGACCATGTACAGATTATTACCCTTGACTGATAAACGTGTCTGTTTGGCCCGATTAACAAAAGGATTCCAAAATCATCCAGCTGCCTTTCTGAATTAAACTTTTTCTTAATTTCTAAAAAAATATTAAGCATTAACTTTCAGCATTTTCTCACAGATTTTCTGTCATTTAGTCATATCACCTATATCTACTTTTTATTGGCCCACCTTATTTTTAGATATCACATCGTAAAAAGTGATACTGGATGAGCCCTGATATATTATATCTGGTACGGTGTGTGCTACACTAGTGCCATGACAAGCAATAAAAAGTTAGGCGGGTAGTTGTAGATCGTACTTCTCTCCGGAGGGTTGAATCCAGGCCTGAGGCAGTTGAGGAACTCGTCAAAGCTCAGTTTCCAGTCGGCATTCTCATCAGACAGCTCAATAAGAGCATCCACACACAGACTCCTGCAGAACACACAGACTGTCACTCATTACTACTGAAAGAACAGGCCGTGCTTCTCCCAGGCTGCTGGAAGATATCACAGAAGGTCCTGCAACACAACAGCTGTCCGGGATAAGATAACAAGACACTGAAAGTGATTTAATAATTTGATTTTTGGATTGTGAAAGCAAGGTCCATTTAATTCTCTAAAAAAATCCTTAAACTGTAGAGTCAAGTAATTTAACTCCAACTCTACTGGAGTCTGTGGACCATTTCACAGTAAACATGATACTGTGTTACATAGTTTAACAGTGTAAACATCCATTCTAGAGTTTTACTCAAATGAATTACACAAGTTTGAAAGACTACGTTCAGACACCCTCCAGCGCTGCGGTCAGAGGATAGCGAGGTCATAATCATTACGGTTTATAGACTAGCCCAGAGAGCTTTTCAGAGAGAGATTATCAGAACCTGCTGTAAAATAAACAGATAAAACTGTTGACACAGATAGTGTCGCGTAAGTAAGACAGTATTCAGAGATGCACACCAGGATGAGACACCAAGACAAAGATTTCTGTGTGAACAGATTAAACGTACTTTAACTATTGTGCAAAAGCAGCGTGATTGTGTGTCATATAATGACATGACAGAGACGAAGGTCTCTAAAGAGCCAACAAAGGCAACAGATTGCCATAAATAGGGCAGAGTATTGGAAAATGAGAACGATCGGGAAGGTTTCAGCTGATTAAGAATGCTTCTCATTGGCGCATTATTAAAAACGTATTAAAAACGCATTTTTAGCTCCATTTGCAGTTTAGAAGGTGAATTTTCTTTTTCCACTGCAAAAAAGTACATGAACTGGTTCAAATGTGGTTTAAATCATGTTCCTTTCACAGGAGACTAACGCTACAGTGGTCTTGCAAAAGCGGTTTGATTCTACACACGGCAGGACACCCATCGTTGTGGCCTCCATTTTGTGATCACATGACCAAACAATTATTACTCACTTTAGCTTAATAACTTCCATTATTATCCAACACCTTCAGTGGAGGAATAAATGAATCACAGGTGACTATATATGATATATAATATGCCTGCGGATACCTACAATGACATTAGAAAATGAAGACATTTCATGCTGCACTAATGGCAATGTGTGTGAGTATATGAAAATCATAAAACTGTGAACAAAAAATAGCCAAAACATCTTTAAATATTACCGCTGTGTTACGAGTGATGCATGTGTGTTTGTATGTGAGACCTGAGCAGACGGTTGTTCTCCTCTTCAGCATAAGGAGAGCTGATGTTGATGGCACTCTCATTGTGCTGAATAAACTTCAGAAACTCTGTGGAATCCAGCTGAGAATCTCCATTATCATAATTCTGTTGAGACGATAACAGCCGGTTAATGTAGTTTTATCATCATTTTATCATGTCGTTCATGTTGTTTCTTTATTACGCATCAAATCTGTATTTATTTTTGTGTTGGAGTTTTTCACTCCACTCTTGTAGAAAAGCTTTTACTTCCTGTAGCTCAGCTGGTAGAGCATTGCGCTAGCAGCGCAAAAGGTTGTGGGTTCAATAACTTGAATGTACTGTAAATAGCTTAAGCGTCTGCCAAATTACATAAATGTAAATGTAAACAAATGACTAATTAATGACTTAAACACAAAACACAAAAACCTGGAAGTATTTCAGCAGGACATCTGAAAAGTTGGATCCTTTGGAGAACCAGCCATTAGGCTCCACCTCCGACTGCAACCAGCCAATCACATGACTCCTCAACTCATTACGGTCCGCCAGGTAACAAACAACTACATAAACAAATACAGGACAACAAATAACCCTTAAGCACATTGTTGCACAAACCCACCAGCCGTGTCATAATAGATTTTGTGTGGAATTACTGTTAAAAAACCTGTCAGACCATATTTCAATAATTGTTATTTAAAATGAAAAAAGGATCATCCTTTTCAATAATTTAATAATTCTTATATTGCACTCTTTATAAATCTGCTCTGTTCTGCTCAGTCAAACAGACGTGCGTTTACTCACTCGGGCTGTTGACGATCTTTTCCTGTTTTTTCTCTAAACAGGAAGAAAGAGAAACCAGGTCAGTGACATTTATCATCAGCAGCTGAAAACCTGAGGAGACTTTATGCAAAGATCATGTGATCAGAAATCCTGGCAGCCATACACATATGATCTCCTCAGAGGAGATGGCAGCTATTATATAAATGACTAGGTTACAATGAGAATTCATTTGACTTTCCCATTAACGTGTATGATAACTCATAATTGGTGTTGTATGTTTGAGCATTTTCACACAAACTAAGTGGTTCAAATTCAATGTAGCATCACGGAGCCATTTGATGCTAGCTGAAGACTGATGGTGCTTCTCACAGGAAATGATGTCATATACAGGGAAGTCTGATGGCTGTGTTCATGGTCTGATGAAGTTTCAGATGTCTGCTACCCAGACTGTTTCTCATGATGTAATGGTGATTGCTGCATGTCATTGAGATGTAAAGCTTTCAGGGGAAGGCAAACACACACACTTACCCTCACAATGTCCATCATGGGCCACCTGCACTCTGAGTCCAGTCAGACAGGCATCGCGATGCAGCTCACAGTGGTTGCGGTACGTCTTTCCATTGCTGCCACAGACTGGCCGCTTATGCAGTTTACATTGCTAAACAAAAACATGCACTTTAACTGCGCGGTCATGTGCACCTGACAGCGGTCATGACCTACGTGTTTTTTTCAGCATCGTCTAGAGAACATTTAACAGGCAGCAGTAAGGGGGGCTGAGGGTCAATGTGTGTGATGATGTAACAGTGGGAAAAGAACATGTGTGTGTGTGGAGGTGGTCTTTAAAGATATGGACCAATCAGGTAACAGTGTCCCCATGTAGGGCCCAATCAGAAGCAGGGGAGTCACTTTCTGGGGCATGTGTCGGGTCAATATGGTGTTAGTTATGATGCGTACCTCAATACAAAGGCAGGTGGCCTGTCCTTTCTCTGTCACTGTACATTCTCTACCAGCTCCACAGAACACATTTGCACAAACTTTACTTTTACTCCTCAGCACCTACGCAAAACACACAAACATGTCAGATATAAAAATGCCAGAAATGCGCAAACTAAGGAGGATCAAACGTTGCGACGCCAGTGTGTATTTGGACCATTGGATTGTGGCTCCAACTAGTGGTAACAGAGGGAAATACCTCAAAAGTTGAGTTACAATATGTTGACATTACATGTAGGACTTATTTATTATAAGTTATGGAGTTATGGGCCTACAGTTCAGTTAGTACAAATAATAATAACAATTTGATTTTTTTATGTAGTAGTGGCATAAAGATTCAGATTTTAAATGTAACCACAAGATGGCGCAATACACTGACTGAACAAAGCCTATGACACTCAAAAACAACTTATGCTAATGCACACGCTAACTGCGCTAATACAGTCCATTTTGTGGGCTCTTGTTCTGAGTATCACTCAGTTACAGAAGTAATAATGTGCTCAAAGCGTATGACCAAACACAATAGTGACCAGTAACATTTTTAGATTTATTTGTTTAATACTTAAGTATTTAAGTGTTAATAAGTACACTTTTGTAAAGTACATTGTTTTTATTAATAAAAAAGTACACTTATTTGCTGGTGACTAACAAATAAGTGTACTTTGGAAACCTAAATGAACTTGTAATGAGTTAAGTGTATAGATTTTGGAAATGCAATAGTTTAAGATATTTAGATGTTTAGTTTCGGTAATACTTTAGTCAAACACAAAACCTCAAATATAATCCTTTAGTAATGTAAGCAAGTACAATCATTCAAGCACTTTACAGCCCTGCTAACCTAAACAAACTCAGTAACTCAGCAAACATGTTCTGCTCTGGTTTTGTGCTGTCTGGCTGGTGCAGACTGAAGTGTGACAGGCCCTTTGACCCCGTTCCAGATGGGACCCAGATCTGTTGACCTTTGCCCTCTAATAAAGAGGGTGAGTAACAAAGAGTCTGACGTGACAATACACCAGCACATGCTGTCACACACCAGAAAACACACACAAATAAAGCACCACACGGCAGATGGTGCACACATAGTCCTGCACGCATTTAACCATCTGCACTGTCTGTGTGTTACAAACAAGAAAATCATATTCAGTTGTATAGCACAATCATAACAGCGAACAATTTCAGGGTGCAAAAACATTTCCATGAAGTAACATAAACATTAAAATGTTATTGTTTGTGTTCCAGAACCTTTTAAAACATACAGTTTGGCCAATGACAACACATTAAAACGTTCTTCTAAAGTTACTGCAAGAATGTTTTTGTTAACTTTGAGGAAACTATTAAAGAAGACACTGTTCTGACTGCAAGAGAAATTTCATTTAATCATAATTCATCATAATTCTATTACAAACTCTATGCAGCATAATTTACTCAGTGTTTC